>PVKC010020318.1:0-18672 GCA_004027635.1 Crocidura indochinensis
AAACAAAGATCAATGACATATAGCATTGTCAGTGTATATGGAGGCCATAGGAATGAGAACAATCCCAATGACATAGTTCACTCATAAGCACTAAACTGAGGGACACTATCACCAACAGTCCTTATTAAACAGTTCATAAAGAAAAGACAAGATAAAAGTGAAAAGATGTCATGATAGAAGATATGGAGAGAGTTATAGCCATTAAAGAAAATACTCATAAAATATTCATATGACGTATCTGTCCATTTTAAGTCCTTTGAAATAGTTTTGAGATTGTTAGATCCAAGTTGGTTTATGATTATAATCATATGGTACTTAAGTTAATAAGTGTAAATGTGGGGTACTGATCTTTTGAGGGGTATATGTTCCCACGGTGGCACTAGCCCCCACGCGGTTCGGGACATATAGACTGGTATGAAAATGCCAGTGACTGCCTGAGTACACTTGAACAGCTATCTGCCACCCCCCATTAAGCTTCGACAAGTGTAAAAAGGACTCTGACAAATACGGAGGTCTGAGAAGACACTTGCTGGACTAGACTCCTGCTCCCAGGAAGGAAGGAGCAGGCCCTGAGCGGGCTAAGAGGGCACATAGGAGGTCTGCCAGAGGCCCAGGCCCGAGTCGGCCGATACTGCCATATTTCTATCTCAAAACCATGGCCTTCTTCTTCTTTTTTTTTTTTTTGAATGCTCACTGGATATTCTATTTGTTTCTCAAACCAAGGATGAAAGCCTCTAGAAAGACTCCACCCATTATTCCCGGAGTATTTTAATCTCTTTATTTATTTTTTTTATTTATCTTTTCTTTTCTTCTATTTTTCCCCTCTCTCTCCAGGTTATTAATTTTTTCTTTTTCAAACAAAAACACATAACTTTAACTAACTATTCCTGCCTCCCAATTAGGGGGGTAAAAGGGGTAACCAAGACCAAACAGGTGTAATACCACTAAGTAGTAAGCTAGACACAAAAAGGACCACTAGCTTTAGCAACCCCGGGGGTTAGGGAAGAGGATATGGAAAGTAGGACGGGAACAGAGGTGGAGGGAGGACAATTTGGTGATGGGAGTTCCCCTGATTTTAATGTTAATTTGTACCTTAAATATGATTGTCAACAATATGTAAGCCAATATGATTAAAATAAAAATTATATTAAAAAGAGTATGAAAATTGTTAAAAAAAAAAAAAGATCTGGTGGTGAGTATAATCAAGTTTTAGCACTCCAAAGGGCTTTCTTCCCCTTTCCAGAAAACTCTATGTAGTTTCTTCAGTAAAAATCATTAATTTCATAAACAAACCTTCTCAAAGTTATGGGAAGTACAGCTCTTTAAGATTGTTTTGAAAAATACTGATGTTCTCAAAAAGACCAAGACAATCTATTAAGGATTCAAACCAGAGTGACTTTAGATTCCTTCTCTGAGCAAATTTTTTTTTGTTTGTTTTTTTGGCCACACCTGGCGGTGCTCAGGGGTTACTCCTGACTATCTGCTCAGAAATAGCTCCTTGCAGGCATGGGGGACCATATGGGACACCAGGATTCGAACCAACCACTTTGGTTCTGGATCGGCTGCTTGCAAGGCAAACGCCGCTGTGCTATCTCTCCGGGCCCCTCTGAGCAAATTTTAACTTGTTAATTTAGATTTATGGGCCACAGTGAAAGTGCAGAGGTAGGGCCCTTGTCTTGTATGATTTGATTTGATACTTAGCACCTTATATAGCACCCCAGGACCCCAAGGAGTGATCCCTGAGTACCACTGACTGCAGCCCAAAAGCCCCTAAAAGAAAAAATAGATCTAGTAGACAGAAGAGTGCTTTAAAGAAACCAAAACCAAAAAAAAATGATTGATCCAAAATACATTATATGAGCCTAGTTAAGTTGGCACAAGTCCAGAATATTTTGTTCAGCTACAAATCTGAAAATCATTTTTAAAGTTAGCATTGTTTTCTTCTTTCAGCTCAAAGACAACATACTTTAAAAATTAGTGATACACTTTTTCTATAAAACAAGAAAACTGACCACCTATGATTAAAATAATAAAATAGCTTCTGTAGAAATCATAAGACTAAGAACAAATCTCTCATAATATCACTGGCTCCAAACTATAGGAAAACTGTTATAAATGAAAGTTATGACAATAAAATGGACATTAATTTAGAAGTTTTGGCTTTAATTTCAATTTCCTTTTTGATGGCTTTTTAGATTAAATAACAACCAAGTGACAATTTACCTTAATTCATTGTTAGGGAAATCAGTGTCTGCTATCATTATTTAACACTAAGATGTGGCTTTCATGACTAATGAATTCAATGCATCTTAAATGTAATTTTGATTTATTTACTTTGTTTATTGGGCTACATATAACAGTGATCAGGAGTTATTTATAGCCTAGAGGTGCTTGGGGATCATGAGGTACTGGGGATCCAACCCAGGGCTTCTGCCTATGAAGCATGTCCTCCAATCCTTTGAGCCATCTTTCTGGACACAATTGCTAACTAAGTTAAATAGCCATCTGTGACTAATGATTGCCTGATGGACAGCAGAGGATCTATACTCATTCATTTAGCAAGTACTGAGACCCCATGATGAGCAAATGAGGTAAGGTGGGCTATCACAATGTTAAATTTTGTTGTTGTTGTTGTTGTTGTTTTGGGCCACACTTGGCAGCTCTTGGGGGTTATTCCTGGCTCTGTGCTCAGAAATTATTCCTGGCAGGCTTGGGGGACCATATGGGTTGCTGGGAATAGAACTTTGGTCAGTCCTGGGTCATTGCATGCAAAGCAAACGCCTTACAACTGTACTATCTATTGCTCCAGCCCCTCACAATGTTAATTTTTAAAATAATTTTAACTGAATCCCCAAGCCATACATTTACAAAGTTGTTCATGACTATGTTGTTCATACAATGTCCAACATCCATCCCTTCATCAGTGCACAGTTCCCACCACCAATATCCCTCCTTCCCCCCCACTTACCTCTATGACAGACATTTTTCATTCCTTTTCTCTATCTCCCTCCTCCTTTTTTTTCTTCTGTTATTACTTATTTAGTTACTTATCAGCAATAGTTCAATGAAAGAATGCACAAACAAATACCTTGTCAAAAGTGATGAAGCTAGAAGAAAAAGTACATGGAAGAATACTAATTTTTAAACTTCCAGAGAATTTCAAAGAAAAATTGCTTCTAGTGGAGGGAGATATTAGGACATTGTGGAGAATGTGGCATTGAGTTAATTGAAGAAAAATATAGAATCCTTGAAGGAAATGGAGAATCTCTGAATGCAGAGAAAAAAGAAAGAGTATTTCTGATTTGAATTAAAGCATAGAGGCCAAAAAACATGAGTGAGAAAGGGAAAAATATTTTCTGAGCTGAATTTTGCAAAGTAAAGAAAATCATGTTGGAAACAAATGTGATCAGAACTTGGTTTTAGAAGCTAGGTTGGGTGTCTCAATTGTATTTTGTGGATTATGAGGCACTTGAGCAAGGAAAAGATAAATCAGAGTTGTTTATTAGGAGAATTAATCTGACTGAAGTATTTGAAATATATTGGACCAGAGAGAAGCTATTGCAGGGGTCAATTTAGAAGGCTGGTTATTTCAGCTGTATAGAAAGCAGGTCATAATTAAAGCAGGGTTTTAGAAAGGACACTGGAGAGGTCATTGTAAAATTAAGTTAATAGGCCCTAGATACCTATTGTATATGGTGATGGTATAGAGGAAGAACTAAAAAAATAAAAACATGAGGCCAGAGTGTTGGCACAAGCGATAGAGCATTTTCCTTGCATGCAGCTAACCTTGAATGGACCTGGGTTAGATTCCCTGGCATCCAATATGGTCCCCAAAATCAGGAGTGATTTCTGAGTGCATAGCCAGGAGTAACCCCTGAGTCAATGGGTATGTCCCACCAAAAATAAATAAAAACATTCCAATATTATAAACTTCTTATGAGAGAGTGCAAATTTACTTCCATCAAATGTAGAATGAGGTCTAGAGATTGATAGAGATTTGTCCTCATGTAAGAAAGGTCATATTAAAGATATATATGAATATATTAAGTTTATTTATTTATTTTGGTTTTGGGCTGCACTTAGGGGTACTCAGGGGTTACTCCTGGCTCTGTGCTCAGGAATCACTGATGGATGGCTCTTGAGACCATATGAGATGCCAGGGGTCAAACCGTGGTCAGCTGCATTCAAGGCAAACTCCCTACTCTCTGTACTATCATCTGGTTCCTGTTAAGTTTATTTTAATTTGTACCAGTGATAAAAATGTGATGTATATTGAGGGACATTTCAGATTTTGTAATAAGATAATAACTATGTAGATTACATATTCAAGGTTGTTTCCTTTATAACTTAAGTATGTTTATATACTAAGACTGATGAATTGGAGTCATGCCTCTTTTAACCTTATTATGACCTTCTTGGTTAGCCAAGTGTCTGTGGTATATAGATTTTTAAACTGCATTCAAAACCTTTAGCTAAGGAGTTTCTTAAAATATCACAAAAGACCTTAAATAATAATACAAAAAAATCAGTGCTTATCCAATGATGGACTTGGTTTAAGATTTTAGCTTACATATTTGAAAAGTGAAACTCAAGGAATTTCTACATTATATTTGACATGTTTAATATATTTTAACAAATGGCCCATAGACAATTGCTGTCATTATTAGGATTGATGAAGTAAAATATAATATAACCTCACAGTTGGAAAGCATAGTCTTTATTTGAACAATATCACTAAGAAGGAATGTTCAGGTGTCAGTAGGATTGTTTAAGAGTCAAAATTTTGAGATTTAATCATCATTTTATCAGAAATTTCTAAATTGAGGGAGAGATAGTATCTGTTATTGAGAATATACCCATTTATAACAGAAAATATTTTAAGAAGTATGTCATTTCATATATGTCATTTCTAATTTTCAATTAGTATATTTCGTGCATCTATCATGATCAATTTAGTGATATTTTCAACTTTACTCATTTAAGTCACTTTTTGGATAGTGACTTTTAAGAGATGAGAAGTGGGCAGAACCTGGAGATGTCAATGCAAAGCATGTGCTTCAGATCTTTGAATCATCTCTTGAGCCCTGGACTTATTTCTTTAAATATACGCAAAATAGTCTGGATTAGAGCAAGAGTGATGTTCCTATCTCTCAGTGAAAGAGAATATCTTAAAATATCTCTGAGTGAGAGAGAAGAAAGGGAGAGATAAAGAGAGAAAGAAAGACAGACAGAGAGAGAGAGAGAGAGAGAGAGAGAGAGAGAGAGAGAGAGAGAGAAAGCACCTAACCCAGAAGCAGATGGATGTGGGTTGGAGGAACGTGAAGAGGGCATCAGGAAGGGTGAGAGGAAAACTGTTAACATTGGTAGCAGAAAACATGCACTGGTGAAGGTTGTTGTACAATATATGACTGTAACTCAATCATGAACAACTTTATCTGTAGAATAAAACCTGTATTATGAAAAACCTTGTAACCATGAGTGCAGTCAGGAGTAACCCTCGAGCATCACCAACTGTGGCCCCATAAATCAAAACCAACACAAATGTATTCTAGATCAGTTAGTTACCCTTTAATCTGTTGTCCCACTATTTTAGAAAATGGTGGTGGGGTAAGTAAATGCCATTTTTTAAAATTCAAGAGCCAAGAATGATCTCAAGGGATAATTCATCCTTATATAAAATAAACATCTTCAGAAAATGGCATTACAGTAAATTTCTAAAACTAACATTGTCATCTTTGGTACCCTGTAAAGTTTGTCAGATGTTTAATAAACTAAAATACTCTGCATAATAAATGTACCCACCCAGAACTGCTATCTACACACACACACACACACACACACACACACACACACACACACACACACACACACACAAGATCAAATTTATCGCTTAAAGTTTTAAATATATTGAATGGATCAATTGACCTTTGTCATAGAAAGTTATCTTTGAAGCTAAAGTAATAAAAGTATTCTTTCCTCAAGATCCACTATGGAGATAAATGAACTCTTTGTTCTCTATTTTCTATCCAGCTGTTAACACCATTAATATGGAGAACAAAAATTTCTCTTTCCCCCATTTATTTCCAAAAGCTCTCTTCATTACCCTTTGTAGATTTTTAGGGATTGGAAGTACATTGGTATCAGTTACTAGGTTTGACATAGGGGCACTTTTAATTTCAATCCTAGACTTTTATGGGAAATTATAAAATTATCTCAGAGAACTTTGTGGAGATGTACATACATCTCTTACTGTAACTTTCCTCCTTTTCCTCCTTTTCTCCCTCTCCTCCTTTTCTCCCTCTCTTCAAAAACACTCCTCAAGGGGACGATGAGTCTTGCAGGAATCTGAGTGAAAGGAAAAAGTAGGTTGTTCCCTTGAGACCTTGGGGTATCTACCCTCAGCTGGGGTTAATATTGTTAATAGTATTGCTGTTGGAATCAATGTTCTCTTTAGATAACACATAAATCTCCTGCTGCTTAATGACAGATGTTTTGTTTGGCATGTTCCTTTTGCATTTGGCAAAGTCATAAAAAGGCAAAGCAGCCCACATGATCCAGAAAGGAGAAAATAAGATCAATAACTAAAATACTGGATGAATTTTAACAGCTGCCAGGTGGACAGGAGAGGAAACCTTTGCTGTCACAGAGATTATTTTAAATAATAAAGGAACATTTTGAAATACATATAAGTATATATCAGGAAGATACAGTGTTTTGAACCAAATGTTTAGTTATTTCACTTTATTGTACTTGTTATTGCTATGGTGATAATCAGTAACACCCACGGAAAATTTCCGCATCATTTTGGTCATGATGGCAGAATGCTTTAGGGAATCTAAGGAATATCTGGCTCTGTGCTAACTAAAGTAAGTCTAAAGCTATTTGTTCTTTTACTTCACTAAACTGTATTTTCCTCTTTTTAACTCTAACCAGAGTAACACATATTCATGGTAAAAAGAAAATAACCTTGAAAAATCACAGTTCTCTGCTCTTCTCTCACTTCCATTTTCCAAAGGCCATCATCCCTTTTGCATTTGGTAAACAAATTACATTTATTTTTTAAAAAATAATAATAACTGGGGGCCAGAGAGATAGCATGGAGGTAGAGCATTTGCTTGCATGCAGAAGACAGTGGTTCGAATCCTGGCATCCCATATGGTTCCCTGAACCTGCCAGGAGCGATTTCTGAGTGTAAACCCAGGAGTAACCCCTGAGCGCTGCTGGATGTGAATAAAATAAAATAAAATAAAATAAAAGACTGATCTTACTCTTTTGTGTGTTTTTTTGGCATTTTCTGAGAGATTATAATAGCAAGTGCTTGAGTAGTATTTATACTTCAAGACGTTGCTTTCATGTTTATAACAAACAAACTATATATATGTACATATACATATACATATAGTGATAGTAGCCACTTTTAAATAACTTTTTCTTTACTTTTCTTTTCTTTTTTTTGTTTATTTTTTAGGGGGGCACACCCTGTGATGCTCGGGTTACTCTTGGCTATACGCTCAGAAATCACTCCTAGCTTGGGGGACCATATGGAATGCCGGGGGATCAAACCGCGGTCCGTCCTAGGCTAATGCTGCCAAGGTAGATGCCTTACTGCTCTGCACCACTGCTCAGCCCCTTTTCCTTTTCTTTTTTGTATTACAGTAATTACTTTTGAACTTTTAATTATATGCTGCTTCTTCATCGCTAAATTTAAAATAAGTTAAAAACCTATTACGTATTCACTGACTAAAATAGAATATTCTTATTTATTCTGCCTAAAATAAGAATGTATATTTTCAAGGTTAAAGCTAATTTCATTCTTCTTTGTAACTTAATTTCCTTGTGTCATTTATATGATTTGAAAGTTAATGTCAATATGATTTAACTAATGTGTTTTCCTTTTTTTGTCTTTTTTTTTTTTTGGTTTTTGGGCCACACCCGGCGGTGCTCAGGGGTTCCTCCTGGCTATCTGCTCAGAAATCGCTCCTGGCAGGCACGGGGGACCATATGGGACACCGGGATTCGAACCAACCACCTTAGGTTCTGGATCGGCTGCTTGCAAGGCAAACACCACTGTGCTATCTCTCCGGGCCCTTTTTTTTTTTTTTTTTTGTCATTTTAATAACATAAAAGTTTTATTCTAGATTGCTTATATATTTCTATGTAATATACTTGAGTCTTTAATTTTCTGTTTCATCAAACTTATATAATATCTCTTGATATGTAATTCAATCAATTTGATTATGTGTTGCTGCCGGGGCTCTGCAGTGCTGGGGATTGATTTTTTGGGGGAATCATACAAGGCCGCATGGTTCATACTAAGGTACATGGGACATCTCTCTGACCCCATGGAATAACAGTTTTAAGCTAGGTGGACATATTTGACTTTGATTAGGGGTACTGTCAAAGCTGGGAATGACTGATATGTGACTATTTTAGGAAGAGAATTCCAGACAGTGGGACAATAATGGCACCCTAAACAATAATGTTTTACTTCAAGGATTAGCAAACATGGCTGAAAGGGAATGAACAAGAGCTGTATGGTAGGCAATAAGATCAAGAGATAAGAGAATAAGAAGATTTAGGCCAGCTCATCCCTATAAGGACTTTTCTGTTTTTATTCTGGATGCAATGCAAAGCATTGCAATATCTAGTGCAGAGTCTGAATTGATTTAGAAAGATTTGTATAACTTCTGTGTTGCAAGTAAGTGTAGGGAAGGTATTAGTGGAAGCAAAAGAGATACTTGGCAGGGAGGCAATTGAAGTAATGGTGATGGTAGTTGTGAACAGGAATGCTCATGGAGTTGGTGAGAAAATGCCTTCTTGGGAATCTATTCATATTCTGCATAAACTTTGTTGAAATTATTGGTTCTTTTCCTCATTTTATATTCTTCTGTTTACTATATTCTGTCAACTAAACTTTTGCATTTATATTTTCAAGGTTAAGGCAAATTTCATTCTTCATTGTAACTTGTCTTTCAAGTGTCATTTATATCTACTAAATTGGAACTATTTTTTTTTTTTTGGTTTTTTTTTGGGGGGGGGTCACACCCGTTTGATGCCCAGGGGTTACTCCTGGCTAAGTGCTCAGAAATTGCTCCTTGCTTGGGGGGACCATATGGGACATGGGGGAATCAAACCGTGGTCCTTCCTTGGCTAGCGCTTGCAAGGCAGACACCTTATCTCTAGCACCACCTCACCGGCCCCTAAATTGGAACCATTAAAGCTATCCTATAATTGTTCATTTAGAGAAAACTAAAAATTACATTTTCCTTTGTTCTGATGTCTAATTTAAATAAATCTAATTTTGTGCTTTCAGAAATTGCTTAAAATTTTGCCATATTTGAGCTAGATTCCTATTTATATCACAATTGAAAAATATGTTTCTTGTTTGTCTCTTCTGAAATTTCCAATTTCCTTTCTTTTATTCAGTTATCTTTCCAATGTCAACCCTTTTCTTCCTGGTGGCATTACATTTGGGATCAATTTACCTCCTATTGCTCTAATAAGCCTTGTGCACAATCTCACCCTGAAATTGTTTTTTCATTAGCTTCCTGGGTTACTTCCATTCTTATGTATATTCCACATCTTTCTCTTGTTGACTTGGATCATATTTCTCTGAAATATTTCCCAGAAATCTTAATCAGAAAAACAGATGATAGATTAAATTTCTGAGGAATTTCATACTGAACATCTTTAGAATGTTGCAGACAAAGAGACAGGGGTGGCCTTGGTGATGGTGGATGTTAATAATGAATATCGTGAAAAAATTCACTGCACTGTAAAATATACAAAAGTATGAAAGCCTTAGAGACACAAGGCCCATCTGAGGAGACCAGAAAACCAATGGATGTAGAATTCTTTTTTTTTTTTTTTGGGTCACACCCGGCAGTGCTCAGGGGCTACTCCTGGTTCCATGCTCAGAAATCGCTCCTGGCAGGCACGGGGGACCATATGGGGCACCAGGATTCGAACCGATGACTTTTTGCATGAAAGGCAAACGCCCTACCTCCATGCTATCTCCCGGGCCCCGGATGTAGAATTCTAAGCCTAGAGCCTGGCTGAACTCTTAGGAGAAACTCCACTGCAGAAACAAGGGTCATGCTAAGAATATAAAAAAGAAGATCATTAAAAGCTCCAATATCTTCCCCATGGCAGCCACCCTAGCAACAGACTTGGGGTCAATTTGGTGAAAACTATATATAAACTAACTTGGCAGAAGGAAAAGCTTTTCTCGTTTAGGGGTAATGACTGGCATCCCTGTCTGTGATGTGTATTTTCTTACCCAATGGTATATTTGCCAGCATTTCTCCTTGAGATGTAGACTATCTTTCTCTGGTACACATTTTCCCACTTTAGGGCCATGAACTTTAACCCCTACCCTAGTATATACTTTTTATTTTTTCACTCTGGAGAGCCCATGGACTCAAGAGTATATATATAAGAGTATATATATATATATTTTTTTTCCCCTCACCTCATCTCCCAAATAAACAATTTTTACTTCATCATTTTTTTTCTCCTGAAGTCTTCTCTGTGAGGGAGACAGACCTGGTAAGTTTTAGGACTGACTTTCTTTTTCTGTAAAGAGCAGTTTCTCATTCCAACCTGAATCAGATGGCCCCTTGAATAGCTGAGGGCCAGGGATTATCTCCCATAACTGGAAGGTAAAATAGGACCCAGATGTGGTTTGAGGACTTCCTAGAAAGACTGGTGAGACTGTATCCAGCAATTTTTCATCACCAACTCTCCTCAGTTCTAAATATTCCAGGCTGTTCCCTGGGTGACTGAGGGGAGTGCAGAGGTAAGTGGTAAACTACCTTTTCCAAGCTGCTGCTTCTCATACACCCCCTCACCCCATTCAACTTCACATAAGCCACCAGGGGATCCTATTCTTTCTGTGGGAGTCACCTCTCCCACCCAAACCACAACTTCATACTATTATATAATCTGACAGACTACAGACTAACCATATACATACACTTTCTCCCTCCAAACTGTGACTATTATTTCTCTATCTTCTAACACAGAGAACTGACATTAAGAAGTTTGTTAAGGGCTGGAGCAATATTACAGTGGGTAGGACATTTGCCTTTGCACCCCATATTGTCCCCTGAACCTTCCAGGAGTGATTTCTGAGCACAGAGCCAGGAGTAAGCCCTGAACATCACCAGTTGTGGCTCCCAAAACCAAAGAATAAGTTTGGTATTGGGCCACTGTTCTTGAAAAAAAAAAAAAAAAACTTGTTTTCTCTTCCTCCTTAATTACTTACTTTCTTTTTTTTTTTTTTTTTAAGTTTTGGGCCACACTCAGCTGTGCTTCAAAGCTTCCTACTCTGACTTCTGACTCTTCTGACTTCTGACTCTGTCTCAGGGACCCTTCTGGTAAGGTTTGGGGACCATATGTGGTATTAAGTGATACAGTGGAGTGGAGACGTAGAACTCCAGGCCAAATAGTTAAAAGAATCGGCCATTTTAAACCTCACAATGAAAAGGTCTCCAGTCAAAATAGGTAATGGGATGGCTGGGGGTGGGAGATAGATAGCAGAAGATAAAATGAAATTCCCAGCCAGGCAACACTCTTTCTCTGTATCATCATATATGCTTAGACAGATGACAAAACTGCAGTAATTTCACCCACCACATGTGACTATGATTGGAGACTAAGAAAAACCAAGGGAACAGGGAGTCACTGGAGTATAGTCCTAGGGGTATATTCCCTTACACATTGTAAGGGAGTAGGTAGTGAGGGACAGGATGTGTGACTCATATATGGGTAAAAGACCTGGACATCAAGTAGCCCCATTCATCTACTTAAACTTTACAAAAAAAAAAAACTTTAGCTTTTTAGGCATCAAGCTTGCACACAGTTAGGAGCTCAAGAATAAATCCACTTTTACACTGTCACAGGGATTGAACATGATGGGTCAGCTGCATGGAAAGCAAATGCCTTACCCACTATACTAATAAAACCATGAATAGTTGAATATTTTTCACAGTCATTCACAATAGTAGAGATATGGAACAGCCTAAATGTATATGTCCTAGATGAATAGAACTAATGTAGTTTATATATTAGAAAGGAATTTATTAGATCATGAAAAAGTAGCAAATCCTGCCATTTGGGAGCATTTGGGTTTCAGTTACAAAAATGAACACACCCCTTCAAATGCAACATTTCCACCACCAATGCCCCTTAGCTCCCTCTTTCCATGCTTTCTTTGAGTTCTATGAGGACTCTCCATAGTTCTTCTCTAAACTATCTGAGAGGCTAAATAGTTGGTTGGCACTTTTCAGGTCATCAAAGCTGCCAACTTCATTCTCTATGCATGGTGTATGGTTTACATTGTTTCTCCATTGTCATGCTTGTAGTGTAGTGTTTTCTGTGTGTTGTGCTGGGGTTCTTTAGCTAAAAGTTGTGTGAAGTAAGGAAGCAAAGCAGAGCACAATGCAGGAATCAGACCCCATCCTTTGGGCAGTGATAGCTCACCTTTTCTGATGTGCCTCTAGGAGATGTTCTCTACTGCCTGTCCTTAGGAGCTATTATGGCTGGGTTGGTTCTTGCCTGCCTCACAGAGCACAGCTGGGGGCAGAACCTCCAAGGACATTGTTAAGGATAATGAGCAAAGGGCAAATACTTTGCTTTAAATAATTTCATGTACATTAGGCATTTAAAATAATCAAATCATTAGACAGAAATTAGAATGGTAGTTCCAGGGGCTAGTGGGTGATGAAAATTGGGGTTTGAATTTCAATCGTTAAAGTCAAGAAATTTGCAGTATGAAAGATGAATAGGTTCTAGAGCTCTGCTATACAACTTTATGCCAATTGTTAATAATAGTGGACTGTGCATGAAAAACTTAAGAAGGTAGGATTTATGTGATATTTCTATCATCATAAAATTAAAATACAATCTCTTAATACTTGTTCTAAAATTTCATGATGTTGTATGTCTATAGATGATTATTTTGTTTGTAACTCTTTTTTTTTTTTTTTGGTTTTTGGGTCAGGGGTTACTCCTGGCTCCATGCTCAGAAATTGCTCCTGGCAGGCACGGGGGACCATATGGGGCACCAGGATTCGAACCGATGACCTTTTGCATGAAAGGCAAACGCCTTACCTCCATGCTATCTCCCGGGCCCCTACCTGTAACTCTTTTACTAGAAATATTTATCTCTTTCTTTAATTCTGGAGGTAAACAGGCAGAATAAATGGGAAACTCCTGGCATAGGTTTAGGAGTTTGAATTTCAAGAAATAATCAAACCAAGAAAACGGAGATGTGACCTAAAGGTATTACTCTATCACCAGTCTTAACAGCCCCCCAAATATGGTGTTTGGTTCCTTTGTGGACACAGAAACTGAGACTGATAAGATTTAGACTAGCTCCTGTACTGGCCCAGAGAAGGCCAGAACCTCTCTGAAGCAGCTTCTGTAGAAACAAAAGGCTGATAGCACATAAAAGACGATGAGAGATCAAAGCTCTGGACAACTCTTAGCAAGGAATGAGGGCATTTTGTGAAATACTCTATAAAATCAACTTTACAGAACCAAGTGGCACTCTTCTCCATTCTGGGGACCACCCATATCTTAATATGGGATGTGTAACTCCTTCCTTTTACTTTCTGGGGTTCCCTCAGCACTGTCTTTTCTGGAGAAAACTACATTCTCTCTAGAAGCTGTTACTCTATTTTCCTCACTCTCTCTTCATATTCCAGATTCATCTCCTAAAATTACTTTATGCTTAGTAGACAATGAAGTTAGGTGGAGGCCAAAACTGACTTTACTTTTTCTGCAAAGAGCAACTAATCCCTTGCTCCATTCTAAGTCCAGGGCTCTAGAACTCAGGAAGTAAGAATCTAGTCCTGGGGCCGGAGAGACAGCATGGAGGTAAGGCGTTTGCCTTGCATGCAGAAGGACGGTGGTTCGAATTCCGGCATACCATATGGTCCCCTGAGCCTGCCAGTAGCAACTTCTGAGCGTAGAGCCAGGAGTAATTCCTGAATGCTGCCGGATGTGACCCCCACCACCAAAAAAAAAAAAAAGAATCTAGTCCTGTGCTTTGCATACCAAATGAATCTCAAACTATACGTTTGATGGCTGCCTGTTGGGGTAGAATTGTAGCAGTTAGAGTCCCAGATCTCTCCCAGGCATTTCCTTTGGGGAACTAAGGTGGGTGAACTAAAAAGGAGTAACATTCTGTCCCAAAATTTACAATTACCACCCCAACTTGATTTGGGGGTACCAGTCAGGACTTTATATTTCACACCAATTCTAACATTTGGCCTTTTTTTGTTTTTTTTTTTTTGTTTTTTTTGGGGTCATACCCGGCAGTGCTCAGGGGTTACTCCTGGCTCCATGCTCAGAAATTGCTCCTGGCAGGCACGGGGGACCATATGGGGCACTGGGATTCGAACCGATGACCTTTTGCATGAAAGGCAAACGTCTTACCTCCATGCTATCTCCGGGCCCCTGGCCTTTTTTTTTTTTTAAGAATAATTTTTATTTTGACCACAATGGATTACAAATCTTTCACAGTAATATTTTAGGTACACATAGTGACATTGAATCCGGGGCATTCCCACCACCAATGTTTTCCTCCTTCCATCCCTGTTTCCAGCATGCATTCCATATCCCCCTTCTTTGACCCCCGGATTGCTAGTATAAGTAAGTGGTCCCCTCTGTATCTGTATCTCTGTTGTAGATTGGATATCAATTCTGTTGTCATTGACTTTGGATTGGTGTTTAAGTCTGATCATTTTTTATTTCTACTCGATGTTCATATGACTGTTTGGTCTTGGTACCTCCATTATTTCTCCCTCAATTTGTGAGGCAGAACAAGATGGTTCAAATTATGTGGTTCTATTAGAAGGAAAGAAAAAGAAAAAAAGAAAAAGGAGGGGGGCAAAAATCAAACAAGCAAAAAAAAAAAAAACCTCAAAAAACAGAGAGGAGTCCTAGAGGTTACAAATATCAATTTATGAGAAGAAAGGGAAAAAGGAAGAAAAGCATAATAAGAATAAAAAAAAAACCTGAAAAGCACCACAGCAATAAAGACGACAACCAAACAATAGCCACAGTTCCGGGATAAAAACAAAACAAAAAAGCACAAACAAACAAACAAAAAAAAATGGGCACTGTTGAGGCTGAAATGATGTGGACTGGCATGGCTGTATTGATCAGACTGCATTGATAGGCAGTACAGTCTATATGTCTTTGTGTGGGTATATAGTTGGTATATAGTTTGTTGGTATATAGTTTTTGTAGTTCTATATGTATATAAATATTGATATTTTGGGGTGGGCCACACCCGGTGACTCTCAGGGGTTACTCCTGGCTATGTGATCAGAAATTGCTCCTGGCTTGGGAACTGACCATATGGGACGCCTGGGGGATTGAACCACGGTCTGTCCTGGGTCAGCTGCTTGCAAGGCAAACACCCCACTGCTCCAGCCCCTATATATTGATATTTTACTAATAACAGTATTCTTGCATCATTTGTTATGATTAGCAATGGTAAATATAGAACCAGACATACATAGACCATATCTTTAGCCAAAAGCACGCCCACATTTTTCATCAAAATACTGGTAAGTTTGTTGATTTAACTTTGTTCTTCATTTTAACATGTATTTGTTCCCATTGTGGTTTTTTACTTCAGAATAAAATATGTACAGTGTGCATAGGAATTTGTTTATAGCTTTTTTAAAACGATATCCTGGCTCTCTAATGGTTTGAAGTCTGAAGGATCTATCTTTAGGATTGAGGAACTGAATCTCTTAAAGAATTAAAATTGTTTTTGAAGAGATTCTTCTGGTGGGACAATAGAGATCTGTCACCTGAAAAAATATATTTGCTTTTATGAAAGGGACTCTAAATGTAAAATGTAGTTTATTTTGGTAGGAATTTTCCCCCACAAAAGTCAGTTTATTCTATAACTATTCCTTCTAGTCTGCATTTGGACTATACTAAGCAGGAAATGTCAGTTCTAAGCAGACACCACATTTTAAAAATGAGCAACTGACAGTGGGGACTGAAAAACTAGCATAAAAGGGAAGTAGAGAAAATAGTTTCTTCTCATGCTAGAATCTCCAGAAAAATGAGGAAAAGAAAATTTTATCAGGAAATCAGTCAGATTTGATTCAATGCCACCTTCCATAGAAGTGGCAGGAAGAACTGACAGCGGAAGTTAAAGTCAATCCAAAAAAGTTTGGTGTTAATTTTAATGTTTGAAATCAGAAAGACTATCTGGCTAAGGGTGGGTGGTTGAAAATGTGGGTAACGTGCCCCCTATATTTTTCTAAAGAGTAAGAGAATTAAAAATATCAACCAGAAATTTGTTTGCAGGGGCCGGAGTGGTGGCGCAAGTGGTAGGGAATTTGCCTTGCACATGCTAACCTAGGGCGGACTGAGGTTCAATCCCCTAGTGTCCCATGTGGTTCCCCAAGGCAGGAGCGATTTCTGAGCACATAGCCAGGAGTAATCACTGAGAGTCACCGTGAGTGGCCCAAAAACCAAAACCAAAACCAAACAAAAAGAGAAATGTTTGCAGTTACATTGAAAGTGAAATCACTCAGAGAATTGGTTTCTGAGTGATTTTATGCATCACCCTGGCACTGTCTGGTCTGTAATCCACCCTCCCTAAAAATGCTCTCGTTCTTGTGATCATTCAGACAGAGAGCTAGCTGCTTTAAGGATATGAATGTCTTGTCTAATTTGCTATATTCTAATTCTTTCTAATTTGCATCTTCATGGTTCCAATATGGCTACTATTGGATACAAAATGAAGTCCAGGCTGACAGTCCCTCCCAGAAGAAGCATCAACTAAATTACCAAAGGAGCACACACATTTTTCTGTTCTTTTAAAAAAAAGTTTTAATTAATTCTTTTAGATCATCATGGGATACAGTTAAAAAAGTTGTTGATAGTTGAGTTTCAATCATACAAAGTTCCAAAGTTTCAACACAAAACCCTTCACCCTTCATTTCCTGCCACCAGTTTCCTTTCCTGTTGTCACACTCCCACCCCCATCTAAGTTTATGGCAGACACTATTCTCCATCTGTCTGTCTGTCCTCTCCCTTCTCTTTTTTCCCCTTTCTTCCCTCTTTTTCCTTTTTGGCATATCATGCATATCACTTTACATTGTTTCAATTTTCAGTTCTTGGCCATAGAGATAATTTCCAATTATTATTGTCATAGTGGTGGTCCTTTCTCTGTCTTCACTGTATTTCTCACCCAACATGTCTATTGTCTTGGGTATTACTCTCATACTATTATCAGAGATCATTTTATGTTTGTCCTTCTTCTGACTCATTTCACTCAGCATGATATACTCCAGGTCAATCCCTAGATAAGCAAATTTCATTGCTCCATTTTTCCTAACAGCTGTGTAGTAGTCCATTATGTACCGCTCTTTCTTTATCTGCTCGTCTATTCTTGGGCACTTGGGTTGTTTCTGAACTCTGGCTATTGTGAATAGTGTTGCAATGAACAACATAGGAGTGCAGATGCATTGTGTTTTTGGGTCTCTAGGGTATGTTCACAGGAGTTTTTGCTTCTGGGTTGAATTGAATTCAATTTCTAGTTTTTTGAAGAAAGTCTACATTTCTACCAACAGTGAATGGCTCCCTTTTCTTCCCATATCCACATGAGCACTGTATATTCTTTTTTGTTGTTGTTTGTTTGTTGTTTTGTTTTTGGGCCACACTCTGCGACGCTCCTGGGTTACTCCTGGCTCTGTGCTTGGAAATTGCACCTGGCAGGCACTGGGATCATATGGGATGCCGGGATTTGAACCACTGTTGGTCCTAGGTGGGCTGCTTTCAAGGCAAATGCCCTACCGCTGTGCTATCTCTCCTTTTTTTTTTTTTTTTTTTGAGGCGTGCTAATCTGTCTGTGGTATGAGGTGATATTGCAATGTAGTTTTGATTGGCATTTCCATGATGAATGAGGATGTGGTTCACCTTTTTCAAGTGCCGTTTGACCATCTGTATTCCTTCTTTGAGAAATCTTTTCTCTCCATATTTTGATGGGATTAGATGTTGGAGCTCACATTTTTTGCTGCATAGTCGAGTAGTGCTTTATAAATAGTCATATACATTGATTTGCTTTCATTTTAGGTTAAACATTTCAGCCCCTGGAATTTTCCTGGGAGAATATTTAACCTTCTACGAGGCAAGAATGGGGAGTTGTATACCTGGGAAACGGGCAGCCAGCCTTAGCAGCATTCCTCATTCTTTCTTGTCCATTTATAAAAAATTTCAGGACAAAAAACTTTTCTGAGGTCGTCGAGCTGGTGCCAGGAGTTATATATATCTAGCTGGTTTTGTATGTATTACAAAATGGGATTAATGCAGTGAAAGTACCCCATGTAAGATAAACTTGCAGCTCATCCCCTCACTTTCCTGGCAAATTGAGTGAGAGTGCTACTAACTCCATCTGAAGTTTTCAAAATGTTGACGCTAGAGATTTTTCTTTTACATGGAAATCTTTGCCTGTTCTGTGTTGTTTATACTCTCTCACCTAGCATATGTTTCTAGTAGTTACCCCCCCCCCCCATGTTCATATATTTGTTTTGATATCATCCACCAGCAACTCTGGTTATTCTTATCAGCCTGGATTTTGTTCCTGTTATCATTGGATCTCGAAAGTAGTGAGTTTTAGAAAAGACTTTTCTTCTC
>PVKC010020319.1:0-18659 GCA_004027635.1 Crocidura indochinensis
AAAAATTAAAGTCTCTATGGAGATTCTCAGCAGGCTTTGGAGGAAAGCAGGGGTATTGTGTTTAACAAAGACTTGAACTTTTAAAGTTTCGGAGAAAATTATTTTTAGTGTCTGTTAAAATACATATAATCTTTTGTGAAATATCAGACTCAGAAAAATAAAGTTAAATCTGTTATGAAACTGTGAATAAAAATGATTAATGAGATAGAAGAGGAGCAGAAAGATTGAGCATTGCTGGCCTGTAGAAGAACTGCAAAGAGAGTAGAATGTTCATCAGGTACATCAAATCTGGACCCAAATTAATTTTCTTTCTAAGCCAGTTTGAGGTTTGCAAAAGATGTGACTATGGGGAATCTAAACTCTCTTTAAGAATTTTCTCATTCAGAAAATAAGGACACATACTTATTTACAATAATACCTTCTGCAAGAATTTAACTATAGAATGCACGGAAAATGTTTTATAAACTACATTGATTGTTCCAGGAAAAATAACTTGCTATTTAAGATCATGATCTACAGTTTCTTTCGAGAAGGTTCTTGGAGTTGTGCTGGTAGTCACTCTTCTCAAGACCTTGTTATGCAACTATTTCTTCTTTTTTTCTATTGCGTATGTTGTTTTTTATTAAAGAATTTAATTCATGATCAAGTCACTCAGAAATTAAGTAGGTAATGTATGAATTCAAATACAAATTGGCTGAATTCTAAAATAATTAATTATTTATATTTACAAATGATATGACTTTCTAAAATAATTTTGCAATCTAAAACTACTTTTTTTTTTTAAACAATGCGATATTGTCTATGGCACAGAAACTGCCACACATAACAAAGACCCTGAACAATCACTGCTGGCATGGATGTGGGGAGAAAGAAACTCTATATTTACAATAGCCAGAATCTGGAAACAACCCAGATGCCCAACAACTGATGAATCGCTAAAGAAACTATGGTACATACACACAATGAATGCTATATAGCATTCAGGAACAATGAAGTCATGAAATTTTTCTATATATGAGTGGACATGAAAATTGTTATGCTGAGTGAAATAAGTCAAAGGGAGAAAGTCAGAAACAAAATAGTCTCACACTGTGGGATTTAAGAAAATAAAAGACAGTATGGTAATAAAAATACCCAGAGACATTAAAGATGAAGGTTAGAAGGATCTGCCTATGATATGAAGCTTACTTCAAAAACTAGTGAGTTGTTAGAGAAATAACTACACTAACATTTATCAAAATGGTAGTGAGTGAGAGACATAGAATGTTTGTCTCAAAGCAAAAAGAGGGTTGGGGAGGAGGGAGATGGTGGCATTGGTGGTGGAAAGATAGCATTGGTGAAAGAGGTATACTTTTTATGACTAAAACCTTACTATAAACATTTTTGCGATCATGGTGCTTAAAGATATTAAAAAATAAAAAATTCTGAAAAATAATCTGTTCACTGCCTGGGGTAAAAGAGGAAACAACATAATGAAACTTCCAATTTTGCTTATTATAAATAGTGCTATAAAGATAGAAGTAGCGGGCATTATTGTATTGTGTTTTTGTAATTCTAGGTTATATCTTTAAGAGTGGTATTGCCTGATCATATGAGAGCCCAATGTTCCCTTTTTTCAGCAATATCCATATTGTTTTCCAGAAAAGTTAGACCAGATAGTATTCCCACCAGCAGTGAATGTATAGTTTGAAGCTAAATAATACATGCGACCAAATTTTGCATGCTTGAAGAGTACCAACTAAAAGGGACCCCAGGAAAAACACCCTGAGACATATCCTAGTCACAATGACGAATCCCACAGATAGAGACAGAATACTGAAAGCAGCAAGATCAAAAAGGGAAACTGCACTCAAGGGAGCATCCTTGAGATTTACAGCAGACCTGTCACAAGAAACAGTCTAGTCCAACCTTTATTGAAAGGGATATGGAGATTCCTCCAAAGCCTGGAAATTGAGCTCCCATATGATCCAGCTATATCACTCCTAGGAATATACCCTAGGAACACAAAACTACAATACAAAAATCCCTTCCTTACACCTATACTCTTAA
This sequence comes from Crocidura indochinensis, assembly GCA_004027635.1. NCBI lineage: Eukaryota > Metazoa > Chordata > Mammalia > Eulipotyphla > Soricidae > Crocidura > Crocidura indochinensis. The sequence goes on from PVKC010020319.1 coordinate 2,050, forward strand.
AAGCACTATTTACTATTGCAAGATTCTGGAAACAAGCAATATGCCCCTCAACAGATCAATGTCTAAAGAAACTGTGGTACATACGCACAATGGAATATTATGCAGCCTTCAGAAGAGATGAAGTCATGAGATTTTCCTATACATGGATGTATATGGAATCTATTATGCTGAGTGAAATAAGTCAGAGAGAGATAGAGAGAGAGAGAGAGAGAGAGAGAGAGAGAGAGATGCAGAATGGTCTCACTCATTTATGGCTTTTAAGAAAAATGAAAGACATTTTTGTGATAATTTTTAAAGACACAAGAGAGAAGGGCTGGAAGTTCCAGCTCACCTCATGAAGCTCACCACAAAGAGTGATGATTTTAGTTAGAGAAATAACTACATTGGGAACTATCCTAACAATGTGAATGTATGTGGGAAATAGAAAGCCTGTGTATAGTACAGGCAGGGGTGGGTTGGAAGGAGGGAGAATTGAGACACTGGTGATAGGAATGCTGAACTGTGATGGGAGGTGATCTTTACATGACAGAAACCACAATCATGTTTATAATCAATATATTTAAATAAAATATTATTTAAAAAAATAATGAAGTCGCCAAATTTTACTATACGTAGATGGATATGGAGACTATTATGCTTAGTGAAGTCAGAGCGAGAGAGATAAACACAGAATTGTTTTATTCATCTGTGGGATTTAAGAAAAATAAAACGAGGCCCGGGAGATAGCATGGAGGTAAGGCGTTTGCCTTTCATGCAAAAGGTCATCGGTTCGAATCCTGGTGCCCCATATGGTCCCCTGTGCCTGCCAGGAGCAATTTCTGAGCATGGAGCCAGGAGTAACCCCTGAGCACTGCTGGGTGTGACCCCCCCCCAAAAAAAAAATAAAACAAGTATAGTAATACTATCCATAGACAATAGACATGAAGTCCAGAAGGATCCGTCCATGATATGAAACTTACTAGAAAGAGTAAGTGAAGTTAGAGAAATAATTACACTAACAACTACCATTACAATGATAGAGAGAAATATGATGCTTGTCTTGAAGACAGACAGGGTGTAGAGAAAAAGGGAAATGGGGGACAATGGTGGTGGGAAAGTTACACTGGTGAAGGGGTATATGCATTTTATGACTGAAACTCATTTGCAAACATTTCTGTAACCATGGTTCTTAAATAAAAATATATTGTTAAAGGAAAAAAAAGGAGAGGAGAGGAAAACAGTTTAGAGTAGGAAAATACTCAATGGGCTGGAGCAAGTACTTTGTATGAAATATGGAAACTCTGGTTGATTGTTGTCATGATATTCTCCCTCAAAAACCACTGAAATTGACCCCTATGCACTGCTGCATGGCCCCAAAGCAAACAGAATTGTTTTTGAAGAATAAATTGACATTTGTGTATCTTTTTCATTAGCCTTATTTTGTTCTAAATGCTTATTTTTTCTTTTCACTACATTGCTTTAATGAGTTCTTTAATTAGAAACTTATGTTTTGTTCATTCAGCCCTTTACCTTTTCACCTTTGACATCTTCCATTTGTATAATTTGTGCTTTAAAAATATCTTCTTAGAATTTTCTTGACAAGATTGTCATTTTCAGATATTTTTCTAGCAAGATCAAAGGACCAGAGGCAAATGTTCTGATTTCTTCCTGTTCCCTTCTCAAGGAATGCATCTGACCCCCACACCCAATTAGCCCCTAAGCATGAATTTTGGGATTCCTCAGAGTTCCCAGTCAACAATGGGCTTTTCTTTATTGCAAAGGGCACATTATTTTGGGAATTCAAAACAAGACTCTCAGCATCTCTGCCAACATCTGTGGTGCCTTTATAGCACTATCAGACACTTATTTCAGCTCTTGGCTCCATTGTGCAAGCACCTGCCTTCCTGAAGTTGTTTATTCTAAAATGATATGCTGGAAGGATAGTCCAATTAGAATTGGTTTTCTGGAAGCTACAATCTAATGTGATGGTTTTCCTAAGTTTTTGAATGAGTTTTTTGATGCCTTTACCTTGCCATGGTATGAAGCATATCAGTTTATTGCATTTGGGAAAATACATATTAATGTGTTCACGGGGTAATTTGGGAGGAAATGTGTTTATCTTTTTCACCACAAGCTGATGGGCGTGCATTTCCTAATCTGAATAATTTACTTAGAGGAGAGTGATTATGATCATGCAGCTTGGAGTGCATCTGTCACAGGTATTTTTGCAGTACTTCCTGGAAAAGTGATTTTCTGAATATATCCATACTTTATGCCTTGTTCAATTAATAGCTACTTGGATGATTATTTTCATGGTCAATTTGCAATGATGTTGTCAGGGACAGTTTCTTAGGCTTGTCTCCTGTGAGGGTACTCAGAGGAGCCTCCCATTAACTACTTGGGCTTAATACTTTGCAGTTGTCCTGAAATTCGTCCAACATTCTGGAACAAGAAGCCCTGACGTTTCCTTTGCTTTAGGTTTTGTAGACAAGTAGCCATTCCTAGGCATTCCTGAGCTACAAAGACATTGAAATGGACTGAATCAGGGGCCGGAGTGATAGCATGGAGGCAAGGCATTTGCCTTTCATGCAGAAGGTCATCGGTTTGAATCCTGGCATCCCATATGGTCCCCCGTGCTTGCCAGGAGCAATTTCTGAGCATGGAGCCAGGAATAACCCCTGAGCACTGCCGAGTGTGACCCCCCAAAAAATAAAACAAAACAAACAAAACAAAACAAAACAAAAAACAAAGAAATGGACTGAATCAAGTAATATTAGGACAGATCTTGGTCACTGGGAAGCTGTGTGTCCTTTAAATTGGGCCTCAGTTTTCTTCATAAGAAGCAAATACAGCAAGGCAGACTGGGTAGCTCAGTGGTAGAGTTCACAGCCTGCACATGAGGCCCCGGGTTCAATCCCTTACAAAAACCAAACAGAAGAAAAACATACCTGCACGCATGCACACACACACACACACACACACACACACACACACACAATACACTAATCCCCCTCCTCTTTCTATGCCAGACTATAAGAAAAAGAAACAAATTGGGGCCCGGGAGATAGCATGGAGGCAAGGCGTTTGTCTTTCATGCAAAAGGATATCGGTTCGAATCCCAGTGCCCCATATGGTCCCCCGTGCCTGCCAGGAGCAATTTCTGAGCATGGAGCCAGGAGTAACCCCTGAGCACTGCCAGGTGTGACCCAAAAACCACAAAAAAAAAAGAAAAAGAAACAAATTAATTCTTCATACTTGCATATTCATATCATATGATGGTCACTTATTTTATTTATTTATTTATTTATTTATTTATTTATTTATTTTCAGTTTTGGGATTACACCCAGCAGTACTCAGGGCTTACTTCTGGCTCTGTGCTCAGGAATTATTTCTGTAAGAGCTCAAGCGGATCATAAGGAGTGCAGGGGACCAAACCTGGATCCAGGAAAATATCTTAAATGCTGTATTATTGCTGCAGCCTCTAATATTTTGTCATATTTAATTGCTGCATATAAAGCTACAATGTACACAAGCATAAATAATATGTATATACTATTCATTTACTTTTTCTTTACAGAGTTTGTCAGATTATGACTTTAGAGCAAAATTTTTGTGACTGGGCAAGCATCTTTTATCAAGGAAGATCGCTCATATCAGTTTGCCTGCTAGAAATATTTCACATACTAATTTTCTTACTATGTATAATTTTTAGCACTTGGACCATAAAGTGGTTATTGTATTAGCTCAGTTCTCCACCTTGGCTTACACTGAATCATCTGACATAGTTTAAATAAAAAGAGTTCTAAGGATCAGACTTCAATTGAATAAAAATCTAAACAGAAAGTCGGGGTAGTACATTTATTTTGTCTTGCTTTATTTTGTTTTTAGTAGATATAGCATCTGTTGTCAAATAGACTTGTCTCTGCTCAATTTTCTAGTTGTAAAAGTGGCCAAAAGTAAATAAGTGAGGATTCGAAAAATTGTTGGAAACTGCAAAACTCACCTGGCTCTTAGGTTTCCAGTAGGTGACTATTATTTTATTGGACATTTTTCTGTGTGTGTGTGTGTGTGTGTGTGTGTGTGTGTGTGTGCAGGCACATCTCCAAATCTATTGTGTAAAGACCTTAGGATCATAAATTGAGATTTTCTTCTTTTTTATTTTGATAATGTCCTAAAGCTTCTAGCATCGAACATTTTAAGAATAGGTTTATAAAAGTTATTTTTGATTGATCTTTTTTGGTAGAAATGAAATTAAAATTCAACTTAGCTCTATCAAATGCATTGAAAACCACCCAAATTACATTTTGGCAGAATCATCCCAGTTTTCAATAAGCTCCTAGGAGCATTTGCTCTTCTGTCTCTTGATTACAGAGTTATTTTTTAATAATCATCTTGTGGGTCTCATCAGTTTGGAAATTCCATTTGCAGAAGTGGTACATTTGTCTTAGTCATTCTGTGTCATGCAGAGCTGCAAGACTAACTCTGTGCATAGCTTCTACAGTAGTGCTCGAGTGTTGGTTCAGGAAGGACTCTTCCAGATGCCATGCTTTATAAACTAGGAATATTGAGGGTGATGGATGAAGAAAGGATTGTTCAGGAGAGTAGTGCTAAATATAGGAAATAGAACTGAGATGTGACTGGGCTAAAGAAGTCATACATTACTATTAAAATTGCAAGGAATCTGAATGAAGAGAAATAACATCTTGTAGTCAGCACTGAATCTTGCATTTTTGAAGTCCCAACGAGATGATGGTCTACTCTTGGTTAGGATTTGCTAGATTTGAGAAAAAGACTTAATGGAAAAGACAGAATATATAAGTACTTTCTGCTTTAAATTTGGTCTTTGAATTAGAACAGAACTAAATAATTGGAAGGAATTTACTTGGCTCAGTGATGATGGACTATGAAAAAGGAAAAGCAAGGAAGGTCAGGTAGTGATAGTGACTTTGGAATGCTTTGTAATAGGACACATTGCATAACTGTGTAAAGTTCCCTGCTATATCCACTCTGTGATGGAAAACTGACAGAAATTAGAGCAGACTAGAGGCTCACAGATATATGTTGTGTCTTACTATTTATTTAGTTTAAAATCTTAGTAAAGTTTTGATAGTAAGACTACAATAGAGTTCAAGTTTCTGTTACTGATATACAAAGCTATGTCCACCCCAACAACTCAAAGTCCATGACTCTCCCCACATTCCTATGTCACCTCATTATTTGTTAATTACAATTATAGTTTCAATGTAAACTGTTACCATCCTTAGCACCACCCAAGCACTGGAGACCCTCCAATCATGTTCCCATGTTACTTCCTATCAACTTATTCTTACTTTCTCACCTTCTTATTTCACCAAGAACTAATGGGCTCACTATTCATAATCTAGATAATTTACTTAAAGGAGGGCGAACAGAATCATTTGGTAAACACATACTTGGAAATCACATCTGTCAGAGATCATTTTTCAGTATTTCTGAAAGAAATGACTAATTTGAATAATTTAGATATGTCCATACCCTTTGCTTTGTTCATTAGTAGTCCCTTGAAAGATACATCCTTATAAAAATAAGTATAACTATATATAATTATTTAAATATTTTCTTATTCTGAATTACATGGAGTATTTCTGTTGTCAGTGGGTGGGTATATGCCTGGAGAGATCCCAACTTGTCAGTCTCAATCTCTATTTGCCTTTGGCTTTTATGTGGCACAGCAAAATTTCTGGAGAAGACAGCAAAAAATATGTTTTATTTCAGAGATGAGAGAGAAAGAAAGAGAGAGGGAGAGAGAGAAAAAAGTAGAACCTGTGAAGTAAAAGAAAATAATCCAGCAAACAAGTGAGATGTGGATATCAGCAGACAGGAGTGCAGGACAGTGTAGAGAGAGAGATGCATTTGCAGAGGAGGTGGGTATAAATGACTCAACCAGGGACAGAACAAAGTAAAAGAATTGTTCATTGTAACTTGGAATGCATGCTATTCCAGAATGAAGTGCTCACAACTCTTATAAGGCTGACTTTATAGGCTTATCAAAATTGTCTGAGCTTGGGGATTTTGATGAAGTTTAGAATCCTTTATTTAGGTATTGTCAGGGAGTTTAAGTGATCTCCATTCAGTCTTATTGGGTGTTTAGTTTCTGCTGCATTATAACCTTGCATTTAGGCTGGAGTACTTGCTCTGGAGTAGGTGGCTGGAAGCTGGGATTTATTTTCTTTTCTTTGGCCACACCCAGTGACGCTCAGGGGTTACTCCTGGCTATGCGCTCAGAAGTCACTCCTGGCAGGCATGGGGGACCATATGGGAACCGGGGGATTGAACCGTGGTCCGTCCTAGGCAAGGCAGCAGGCACCTTACCTCCTGCGCCACCTCCCGGCTCCCTGGGATTTATTTTCAAATCACATCTTAATTTTATAATTTCTTAAAATTCACTGGGAGCTTCACACAACCTTTCTATAGCTCAGACTCTGTGGTGCTGAGACTATAGACCAGGACTACCTCAGAGATACTCATAGACTACTTGGGCTATACCTAATGACACAACTGGGATATTTGGTTCTGAGTATCAATAAGGGTCCCATGCATGCAAGATATGTGCCCTTATAATCTAACCTGACTCCCTAGCCACCAAGTGTTTGTTGAATATGAAGACATCCAAGTAATAAAAATGTTTAGCTAGTGAGTTGATATTCTGAGGAGAGACAATAAAAGGTGATCTAAGGGGCTCTTAATATTTAAATTGGCAGAATGCTGGTGTCCACTGGGAATATCCTGCAGGTGGGGGCCTTGTATTCACTCTTTTATCTGCTACTTCTCCCAGAGGAAGACAATCTTCAGAGATTTTTACCTTAGTTTCCTCTTTTGTCACTCACACATTCCTCTATAAAATGTAAAATCTGCTTATGCTTGGTTAGCTTTAGAAAGGCATTCACCTGTTATCCACCCATCCTCCCATGTTAATTTTTCCTGAATCATAAGTGGAAGAGAGTCGGGGCCTCAATCCATGATGCTGGGAACCCCCTGACCTCATGCTTTTCTCTCTATGTCTTTTTTTCTTAATCCTTGCAGTGCCCCTGTTTAATTAGACCTGTTCACAAGGGGCTAGACTCCAGCAAGTTTTAACTTTATAGATGGAGGGTTAGATCCCACCAATCAATGCTTAGGGATTATTCTGTACTCATGAATAATTCCTGGAAATGCTCAGAGAATTCTATGTAGTTCTGGGCATTGAACTGGGTTTAGCAGCATTCAAGGCAAGTGACTTATCCCTGGGCTATTCTTCAGTCCACAAAATTTTAATTTTTATAACAGATGTGCTTGTTTTATGATATTAAATGATAAAACAGACTATTATATATGGGTTTCATGGAATAATATCTTCTTATTTTAATTAAAATTTTTCTATACTACATAATTTGCTCATTTTAAATAAATTAACTCAAATCTCAAAAGTAAAACCCAATATATTTACAAGATGCCATATATAAGCGGATTCACATAGTGAGACCCAAGATATTCTAGGATTAATTTTACTGGATCATGCAATATTCTCTCATCTATACAGAAAAGACTAGCCTTACTCTCTATTTTGGAGGAGTTTGACATAAGAGGGCACAGAATTAAAGGAAGAATCAAGATTATTACTCTGTTTTCCACTAAGCACCTTTTTATTTTATTAGATCAACTCTTTTAATTTGTATGGGAATAGAAATTATACATATTTCTCAATGCATTAGTAAAACCTCCCTCTCCTTCTCCTCCATAACTTTTTTCTTGCACATTCTGGAACTCACTGTTTTTCCCTTGCCCTTATCTATGAGGGTTAATTGGGATATTTACATTAGCAACAAATATTCCATCATTTATGTGAACAAAATATTTCATCTTGGCTGTTGAAATTTACTGAGTATTGTCTGAGTTTCGGCTCTGGTTTCTGCCCATAAAATGAAAATCATGCTATTATTAGTTGAATAAAATGGTACATATGTAATGATCTTGAAAGGCCAAAAGGTGAACAGTTTTTGAAAGAGAGAAATGTCATTTTGAACTGATCTGTAGTATTAAATATACAATTACTCAAAATGAAAAACTAATATGATTTTAGTCAAAGACAGACATTGAAGAGAGCTTGTTTAAAAAGTCAGCTCACGTATGGTTCTGCAAGCTTCTGCTAACAAGGTTAAAGTTAATAGATTATTGATCCATTTAATGTTTAGTAGCAAGCTAATTCTTTTCATCAGCTATGCGATTGGACTTTTGTCTATTTTAGAGGCCAGTCCAATAAACATCTTTCAAGTGATATTACTTTCTAATGTCAAGGAGCATATGCCTTAGATGCATTCAACCCTGTTTATTGCTACACTCAGTCAGGGGCTATGGTAGGAATGCCATTGGAGGCTTACTTTTCTTTCCCCTTAGGAAATGGTAGATATTTTTCTAGTGTGTGCAAAGTCTTGGGCTTACAGGTTTTCAGATAAGTGTAAATCGGATAGTATTCATTGCTACTAACTTTGGATTATCTTACCCAGGTTTTTATCATTTTATTTAGTGCTATGATTAAGAACTTAAATTGTGAGGCGAAGTGATAACACAGCTGGAGGGCATTTGCCAGGAACGACCCAGGTTTGATTCCTGGTATCCCATATGGTCCCCTGAGCCTGCCAGGAGTGATTTTTGTTTTTGTTTTTGTTTTTTTGGTTTTTGGGTCACACCCGGCAGTGCTCAGAGGTTACTCCTGGCTCCATGCTCAGAAATTGCTCCTGGCAGGCACGGGGGGACCATATGGGGCACCGGGATTCGAACCGATGACCTTTTGCATGAAAGGCAAATGCCTTACCTCCATGCTATCTTTTGAGCACAGAGCCAGAAGTAACCCCTGATCGCCACCTGGTGTGGCCCAAGAAACCAAAATAATAATAATAACAACAACAACAACAACAATAATAATAAATGATAGCACAGCGATAGGGTGTTTGCTTTGCACGGGAACAATCCAGGACTGACCCCAGTTCTATTCCTGGCATCCCATATGGTCTTCCAAGCCTTCCAAGAGTGATAACTTAGTGCAGAGCCAGGAGTAGCCCCTGGGCGCCACTGGTTATGACCCAAAACCCCTAATAAAAATAAAATAACTTAAATTACATGTTGCTAGTTATCTCTCTGGTTTTAAGGAATACCGATTTTCAAATAATAATATAAAGAAAATTAAATAGCTCTTAAACCCTTTGACTCATACGTTAAAAAAAAAGAGTAGACTTCAGAAAGAACAGATAGCAAACTTTAAATGACATATATGCTCAAAAATTTCCTTTACTACTAAATCAAAGAGTAAGATACTCCTGGATAAGACATCAAATAATGCTGGCTCTGTGCTTTTTCAACAAATAGTGTGTTGAGTTAGGAACAGTTTTTGATGCAATACTCGAAGCTATTTATGAACACATCAGAGTTCTCTCAGAATGAGTTTACTAAAGGGAGAGGAATGAATCTCCCTAGGACTAAGGATATCTCTGTATGTCTCTACAGCTAGGATCTAGGAAGACAGAAGTGTTGATTTTAGTCCATATTGTAATGCTAGAGAAGGATAATTGAGTCAAAAGTGAGTTTTAGGTGATCATTTATTGGAACAGTTTAATTGAATAAATATTCAATTTAAAAAAATTCAGATGACTTTCAACACATCTGCATATTTCTAGATTCCACTAAAGGATTATAAATGATTTCAATGTTTCTTTGTTTAATCTAAATAATTTGTTCCCAGAATGTAGGATATTTTATTATTACTTGTTTAGTTTTGAACCATACCTAGTGGTGTTTGGACTAACTCCTATCTCTGAACTCAAGGACCACTCATGACAGGCTCAGAGGATTATATGGTGTGCAGGGTATGAAACTTGAGTTGGCCTTTGCAAGGCAAGTGCTCTACCTCTCCAGACTCATGTAGGCTATTTAACTGGAAATAATTATGCAATGCCTATGTTGGATGTTATTTCCTTTCTACAATAAGAACACCTAATATCTCTGCCCAGATATACTTTTTCCCATTTTTTCCATTTATTTATATGTTGTTGAAGTGCTGTGGAGTGCAAGGCTTGTTTGTATTGCAGAGTAGGTGTTTCCTGGAGTTTTGAGAAAGTGAAAGTACAAAATCAATAGAAATCCATGGAATCAAGAGAAACCAAATGGTCTTTCCTACAGGTGGCATCACCAAGAGCAAGAATAAAATGTCAATAAAAATTTCTCAACCCTTGCTAGCACTGATACAATCTTGTTGGAAAGAAGGCTACAATATTTTTGCATAGCACCATCTGAGTTTCCTTTTGTGACTTAATTGCCCATGCAGTAATGGAACAATTAGGTTATGATTTATGACACTGACTCTCAGGCTGATTAATTTGACATCTGGATGCTGTGGTGCAGAACATAACATATAGATTTCTATTTCTTGCTCAAGGAGCAGTAACAGCCTTCTCTACAAATGAAACTTGAGCAGAAGGATGTACACATAACCAATTCCAGATATCTTCAAACCTTTGAAAAAATACCACAATGACTCCTTTCATGTTCTTGAAGTTCCTCTTTCTTATATCTCAAGCTTCCAAGTGAAAACGTTTATTCAATCAATGTCACTGTGTTGGGACCTAAAGAGCATTTAGGACTTCTCTCCCTTTGGTTTGGTGGGTCAAAAAATTGCTTTCATTTGCATCATTAATGGAGGATAAATGGTAAGGCAGACTAGTTATTACTGCCATTAAGGAATAAACTTTCAAGCTAAAAATGAAAGAAGAGGGTTATTAGATCTGTGAATAAATTGGGGTATTCATTTTACCAGTCTGGATAAAGCCTGCAGACATTACTGTATGGAACAACTTCACATTATCTCTAGGGCTGGGTCGGGTGACCTACTGGTAATGGGTCTTTTTTTCCCTCTGCGCTCTCTTCAAAAATCCTATTGTGATGGAAATGACCTGGCCAAATCCACTTCAATTGCAGCCAGACTTCAAAAGTCGTTTTATAACTGCTTTTAATATAGCTATTTAAAGGTATAACCTCCAGATAAATTTCTCCTTCTATCTCCCTTATAGAAATAGCATTATTAATAAGAAAGATCATCATTTAATATATCCCTTATCATTGCATTATGAAATCACAGCTACCCTGAGTGTTTCAAACACATTGTGCAAGTTTTCATTAATTACAAATACACTCTTGCTTCTTTTTTCCTCACCAAAAAAACATCTTTCTGGAAAGTTTTTATTGTTGGCTACAATCAAATGTGCAAATAGTATGCTTAGAGAACATTAAAATATCTCTAATATGGTGTCAGTTCATTTTATTTTAAATACAAATGATGGTAAAGCTTTACATAGCAGCTGTCCTCTTAATGCTTTCACTATGAAGAATGAAATTCCACACTAGTGTCATTTTCCTCTCTCTCTCTCTCTCTCTCTCTCTCTCTCTCTCTCTCTTTCTTTCTCTCTCTCTCTCTCTCTCTCTCTCTCTCTGTGTGTGTGTGTGTGTGTGTGTGTGTGCATTCACGGGTCACAGGCTTGGGGAGCCTATGCTCAAAGCTAGATCAGCTTTGTGCAAGACAAATGCTTTACCTGTTGTAAAGCATCAACATTAGTTTACTTCTAAGACATAGTATTGCTTGTATAATTATTTGGTAGGAAAGCTAGCATTACCTCCTTTGAAGAGCAGCTAGACTTGTTAAGAAATGAAGTGTTGGGGCCCGGGAGATAGCATGGAGGTAAGGCATTTGTCTTTCATGCAAAAGGTCATCGGTTCGAATCCTGGTGCCCCATATGGTCCCCCGTGCCTGCCAGGAGCAATTTCTGAGCATGGAGCCAGGAGTAACCCCTGAGTGCTGCCAGGTGTGACCCAAAAACCAAAAAAAAAAAAAAAATGAAGTGTTGGGCCACTAGCTCAACAATTCTAGAATTGTCAGGAAACCAAGTTCCTTTTTTTTTTTCTGGATTTAAGTATAAATTACTTCTATTTAAACAAGGTGGGGGGGTTCCTTCATAATATTGCCCAGTAGCAATTCAATATGGCTACTTAAAGATAGAACTTCCAGACACATTTCTTCTTTTTCCCTGCATTGAAAGTCTGGGAGACTTAAATTTAAATAGTCTTACATTTTTTATCACCTGGATCTCCTTTTCCAGTGTTAGAGTCATGGCTCAGGTGATAAAATAGGTAAGACTCTATTCAAATTCTGACTTTTCCTCAACTGATCAGGATCTTTTAGTACTGGCAACATCTAAACTAATCCTAATATCATGTAGAGTGATGTATAGCTCCCTCTTTTTGAAGAATTAAGATTAATATTATATAAAAGATGGAAGCATAGCAAAATAGCATTGGGTCCCATCCATTGAATGGAAATGATGAAGAAGTTCAGGGACTATTAATCAAGTATACTCTTGAATATGCTACTTGGTGATCTTTACCTTTTCTCTTAGATGGAAGAGGTTTGTTACACTAAGCAACAATTCTATTGATGAAATTGTAGATAAATGGTCTAAACAAAAGAGATTTGATTCTCTATTAATAAATTAATTAAGTTCACAATTCATACTTTGGCAATTAGATCATATGTTAAGTATGCACGATAATGTCAATTTCTTCACTTGTTGGTGACTTTCTGAATGTATGTAATTGCCTAGAATTTGAATTTTTAGGTAATTATTGGATTTTTATGTTAGTATAATGCTTTCTATCCTGTGGAGTTAGTAAGCATGGTGAAAACTTCAGCCCCATCAGTATTTATGAATTTCTTCATTTGTTAAGTGAGAAGGCAGTCTGAGATAAATTACCCTGGATAATTTTAATCAAGAGCTTAATTTTAATGATCACCTGCTGTACAAAATAAAATAAGAGAAGCAATGAAACCATCATTATGAAGGTAAGTCATATGTGTCTCTGAGGAAAGTTATTTTTAGCAGTGCTCATTAAAAATTTCTGTAAACTGAATAAAGTAACAGGATGGCAGAATAGAACTATAAAGATAGCATAAGTACCTGAGTAATAGAAGCATCTTTCTTTGCTTTTATTAAAGACTGTTATGGGCTTGTCTTTTTTTGTTTTGTTTTTTGGGTTTTTTTGGTCACACCCACCACGTTCAGGGGTTACATCTGGCTCTATGCTCAGAAATCGCCCTTGGTAGGCATGGGGCACCATATGGGATAGCGGGATCGAACCACTGTCCTTCTGCATGGAAGGCAAATGCCTTATCTCCATGCTATCTCGCCGGCCCCTTGGGATTGTCTTTTAGTTGGTTATTATGAATGTATATGTAGGTCTAAGACCAGGTTGAATATTTCTACAAGACAATGTCCACACTTTCCCAGTGATTTGTATTTCTTCATGATTAGGAACTAAAATAAAAACTCTTTCCTAACTTGGATTTTTAGGGTATAAACTCACAAAATTAGACTAGATAAATGAGATAGATCAAAAGAATTTAGAAAAGTAAAACAATGATTACTTATTGAATTAATTCTTCCCTGAAATTAATTTCTTCTCCTTAGGCTGAGTACATATCCTTTTGAATTTATGCTTTGTGTTTTTGGGATAGATGTTAAGAAGTAGAATCACTGTAGTATGAAATACTATGTGCTAAAAAAGAATGAGAGAAAATCATACATTCTGTTGCACCATGGATAGACTCAGAGAGTATCACATTCAGCAAAATAAGTCAGGGGAAAGAAAATCTCCAGATGATCATACACATCAATGAAATATTAAGTCAAAATAAGAGAATATACAGTAATGAAAAAAGGTAGACCGTTAACATTGGGTTATAGAAACAGTTACCAAAGATAGAATGAAGGTAAAGCATTTGCCTTGCATGCAGAAGGTGGTTCGAATACCGGCATCCCTAGATGATCCCTAGAGCCCACCAGGAGCGACTTCTGAGTGTAGAGCCAGGAGTAATCCCTGAGCACTGCCTGCTGTGACCCAAAAACCAAAACCAAACCAAAACAAAACAAAAAACAGTTACCAAAGAGTGGAAAGGACAGAGGATGGAGATAGCACAGAAGACTAGAAGAAATATAAAAATATCAGTGAAGGGTTAGAGAACTTCATTCATGGTCACATGTAGCAATGTTTGTATATAAGTACCATACATTTTAATACTATTATAACTTATTAAACTGTAATAAAATAAACAGTTTAAGAGTAATGGATCATAGACCACACCAAGCATTAAATTAATGATAAAGAATATAGTAAAATCCAAGTAATAAATTAATATTATTGAAAAGATGTGCAGCTCATTTATAATTTCCACAAGTATTTCATGATACCTGATATTCATAATGCCTCTTCATCATGACTTCTTGGACCTAGTGATCTAGAAATGCTTAATTTACCTGTGTCCCAAGTGTTCACTGCTCAGAGGCTTAGATTTGGTATCATGGGTTACTACAGAGAATAATAAGAGGAGATAGTAGAAAAGATTAAAAATGGGGGCCCTTTATGGGAAAAACATCTACTTGTATCCATTACGACTGTTAAAGTTGCCAAAACAAATAACTTAAACTTGTAGGCAAAGTACTTAATTTCTGGAGTTACTACTTACCATAGTTGTTATTTCTGTGGTCTGATCTATGCTTGTCTGGCCAAACCATAGATTCTTGCTAGTGCCAACTTCGTGTTAGCCTGGATTTCTGAAAGGCTTGGAGAATAGAAGTAGAAAATTTGTTTATTGATTACAAATTCTAAATTTTAGAAAAAGAAATTATTTTGGGCACTTAGTCATTTAAACTGGATGCAATTACTTAATATTTCTTTGCATCTCTGAGAGATTAATTTTTTAGGCTCATTAATAGTATTGTTCTAAGACAAAATTGGCACCTAATTACTGATCTTTAAATTATTAAGTTTATATTTTAATATGAGAAAGCAAGTTTTCTTTTTATGAATAATAAATAATATGGTTTAATTGGAAAATTGCAAGGAATTTGGATAATTTGAAGAAGAGAAAGCTATATTTGGGTCAGGTGAATATTATGAGGTCTAGAAGGTCTCTTATTAGTCTGTACTTTAGTGTGATTTCCAGGAGCCAAGACAAAATTTTGGAATCCAAAGTTCATGAATCTCCTCAGTCAAATAAAGTCCTTTATCATGGACAACTAAATCTAAAATCTGTACTGTCCTTATATGCAAAGTTTGCCAGATCTCCAAAGGCTTTTCAGAAAGATATGAGAATTACTTAACAACCAGAAGTCTTGAGGATGTGTTTCTACAAGGCATACAGAATTTACCAAGTGAAGTTGGATTCTATCATTTACTCAGTAGTTCAGATTAAACGTAGAGCTAGAGATGTGCCAAATATTGTCCCTTGTTGCTTCATGCAGAGACACAATAACCTATATAATAAAGCATTTGATTTAAGGAATTTAAAAGGGCAGAGAGCATTCTGTTAGGTATTCTTACATAACTAAGAATTTCACAAGGCAATGAGCATAGGAAGGTAAAAAACATTCTTTAACCTTATGATTCAGATTAGAGCATTTGTAAATCTACTCAAATAGCTGACATTTTTTATCTTGGCTCCCCAATGAACCAGATGTGTGACAGTAGGCATTTAATCTCTCTAAGCCTTTATTTTCTCACCTGAAAATGAAAACATATAGCTGTATATTCTCAAAGAGTTATTGTGAGGTTAGGAAATTAAATAAAGTAGTTAAAGCTGTTTCTTGTCTGATAAGTATTCAATGAATGATCACTAATATTTTCATAAAAAAAGTAACTGACAAGAGATAGGAAATATGGCAGGGGGTTTAAGAGCATTTACCTAAGACTGTGAGGAAAGAGACTAATTAGCAAAAACTCACATGAAACATCTACATATTTATATGTTGAATTACCCAATTTTGCAAACTGGAGAGTCTTTGTCTCTATTGATGATTTTTAAGCCATTTTAACTAACAACCTTTTTTTTCTCTTCCATTGTGAAAACTTGAATTAAAACCCCCTGCTTCAACATTATCTTTCTTATGACTTAATTTCATACATAATGTAATCCTCTTAAAGTAAGTGGTTATAGATTGCTAAAAATTAAGAAAGATAGGGACTGGGGAAATGGTTGGTATATATGTTGTGCATCTGGGAACTCTGAGTTTTATTTCTGGCACTGTCTGGTACCCAGAATAATAAACTAGGATTGATCTTGAGCACCATCAGGTGTAATCCCCAAAGTAAGAAAAGAATAATAGCTATATATTTCTTAAGAAAAACCAATTCCTGTGACGACTTTTTCTGTTATTTGATTTTTCCCTTTCCCACTAAAAGGAAAATAAAAAAATGTCATTGAGAAACTTCTTTTTCTATATTTTTTTTTTTTTGGATCACACCTGGTGACACTCAGGGGTTACTCCTGGCTATTCGCTCAGAAGTCGCTCCTGGCAGACACGGGGGACCATATGGGGAACCGGGGGATCGAACCGCGGTCCGTCCTAGGTCAGCACAGGCACCTTATCTCCAGTGCCACCGCCCGGCCCCTAAAGCTTAGATAACTGTCAGTATGTTCTGCTTAATCTACAGACTTTTTTTTTATATATATATATAATAGACAGTTCACAGTCCTTTTATTTATTTTTTTTTCTGGTTTTTTGTTTTTGGGTCA
>PVKC010020320.1:0-18684 GCA_004027635.1 Crocidura indochinensis
GCTCAGGGGTTACTCCTGGCTATATGCTCAGAAATCACTCCATGGGGCCCAGGAGATAGCATGGAGGTAAGGCGTTTGCCTTTCATGCAAAAGATCATCGGTTCGAATCCCGGTGCCCCATATGGTCCCCCGTGCCTGCCAGGAGCAATTTCTGAGCATGGAGCCAGGAGTAACCCCTGAGCATTGCCGGGTGTGACCCAAAAACCAAAAAAAAAAAAAAAAAAAAAAAAAAAAAAAAAAAAAGAAATCACTCCTGGCAGGCTCAGGGGACCATATGGGATGCCAGAATTCAAGCCACCAACCTTCTGCATGCAAGGTAAATAATTTACCTCCATTCTATCTCTCCGGCCCCTTCTAGTCATTCTTTAAAAAAGTAATTTTAGTGGGTTAATGTTATAAGACATACATTTAATTTAAAAACAAAAAATTAAAATTGACAATAAAAAACTTATAAAACATAAGAACATAAAACATAAGTCATATAAAAGTAATCTATTCTTCAATTATGTGAGTCATAATAACTGATAACTCATTTAGATCTATTTATAACATAACAAAATAATTTTACTGCAACGTTTTTCAGAGTACAAAAATGCTATGAATATGGGACTGGAGTGGGGGCTCAGTAGTAGGATGTTTGCCTTGCACGTGGCTGACCTAGGATTGACCACTGTTTGATCCCCACATGTCCCATATGGTCTCCCAAACAAGGAGTGATTTCTGAGCACATAGCCAGGAGTAACCCCTAAGCATTACAGGGTGTGGCCTCAGTACAAAACAAAACAATAAAACAAACAAAAAAACAAAAAATGAAAAATTCTATGAGTATGATGAAACCTATTTTAATGCACAACTTGTAAAGAATTATGGAGAATAACAGACCTACCCCCAAACATTTCAAATGGTATTTTAATAATATTTTAAAACATTGTTTAAATATCTGATTAAAAGATGTTTAGAGAGAAAACTCGCATAAATCCTTTTTTTTTTCTTTTTTTTTTTTTTGGTTTTTGGGTCACATCCAGCAGTGCTCAGTGGTTATTCCTGTCTCTATGCTCAGAAATCACTCCTGGCAGGGACCATATGGGATGCTGGGATTTGAACCATCATCCTTCTGCATACAGGGCAGATGCCCTACCTCCATGCTATTTCTCCAGCCCCCTGCATAAATCTTTTATACATGTCTATATTTCTACTTCTTTCCTTTTCTGAATCATGCAATCATTGGCACACATGCTACAAGGATTATTTTTCACACATCCAGTAACAAAACAGTCACTCAATCTAAGAAAAAGCAGAATGTTTGCATTATTAACTTTTGCACTTTTCCTTAATTGAATGCAAACACACATGGAAATTTAATTCAAGGGGATTAGACTAGGGCTGATGATGATGCTCTGTTTTGTCCTGGCCTGCCCTGCCCTATTGTGCCCTTCCCAGCCCTTTTAGCCCAGCTCCACTTTATCTAGTTAAATGCTTTGTACCTTTTGCTTTGGGGAAACTCATTTATATTGCATCAATTATCACCAAGGACTTTGAATCCATTGTGAAGTTTGTTGCTGATTTTCTTTTACCTTCAGTATATTTTAGCAACTCTTTTGACCAGTCTGTAGATATCTCTATGGTTCCTTAATTTTTTATTTTGTTTTGGTGCATTCAAACCCAGCAGTGCTCAGATTTTACTTCTGATTCTGTGCTCAAGCCAGTGATGCTCTGAGGACTACACGTGGAGTCTATTAAATAATAGAATGTATTTAAATAAGTGGATTTTTCCCTTACAGAAAAATTTGTACCTATCCCTCAGAGTTAATAGAAAATGAATAAAAGTTTGAATCAGAAGTTTGAATGTTCTATGCAACATACACTTAAAACCATTTGGTTCTCCTTAAATCAGATTTCAGCCTGAATATGAATATAATTCAGATTATTAATTCACTCTTTCTACCTTTTTATTTCTTTTATTTCTTCACTGTTTTGGGACCCTTATACTTGGTGTTCAGTGGTTACTCCTCTGATTCTCAGGACACTGTTGGATGCTACTAGGGATTAAATTGGGGTTGGCTGCATGCAAGGCAGTAAGTACATAACCCCTGTTGTATCTCTCTGGTCTCTAACCACAACGACCTTTTAGTTTATGCCTATAATCTAAGTATTAAACTATCCTTGCCTTTCTTTTGTCACAATTGCATAATGTCATCATATATTCTTAAAATATGATCCACCATGGAGAGATTAAAGTTTTATTTAATATAGTTCCTGTGCATACAAAAAAAACATGATTATTTCTAGGTACCTTTTTCCATGTCTGCAGATGTCAGGTCATTAAAGAGGCATTTCTCTTCTAGAATACACAGAATACTCTGGATGCTGACAATCTTCCACCTTAATAGTATAATTTATCATCTTACTTTTGGAAAACAAGTGTACTGTTTGCATTTTTATCTTTAGAGTCATTTTGGGTGGTGATAGAAACAGATCCACTTTGAAAAATATCTTTTACAACGTAAAATTTTATAAATTTATGTTATGAATCCTGATGAGTTGCTACATTATGTTCATAAAATCAAATTGAACATACACACATATGTGTATATATATATATATTACTCAAAATTTTCCAGAGTAAATATGATTAGCACAATATAGGTCAAGTTTAGTACAGTCACTTTATGTGAAAAAATTAAAATCTGACAATATAAATATGGTCATCCAAAGAAGGCTAGTAGAGAAATGAATGACTAAAAAAATTATTAAGAGCTCTGTTATTGATATTCAAGTAGAATATTAGATTACTGAGTTGTTATCCCCAAAATACAATTAAAAGCATTGTCTGAAAATACAGCCTTGAGTAGAATTCTTACACTATATTCAAAGTACTTGATGAATTTCTTTAGAGGCTGAGATTATACAAAATCTTTAGAGTTCAACTGGATGAAAGTATAGATTTTACAAATCTCTCCTTTGTGTTTGCTTTCTTTCGTATGCCTTCTTTTTTTTAAGCACTATAATATGAGAAAGATGTATTCCATTTTAAAATGCTTGACACATAAATGTAACTGGATAATGGAGCAGTCTGAACTTTTATCTTTTCCAATCACATCCTTCAACCGTGCTGTCAAGTTTCTAATTCAAAGTCCCTTAACAGCATTCAAGGCAAACCCTATAGCCTTGCTTTCATTTCCAGTTATCCTAAGCTCAGTCTAGATGAGAACTCCAATTTTATCTCTTCCTTTCTCCTAAAGCAATGACTTAACCCTCAAAAAGAGGGAACTGAATAAAAAGGTTCTGCATTTTTATGGCATTGATCCCTCCACTGAATTCTAACTGCTATAAAAATTAGGCAGTAATAGGGAGGTCAGGCAAAAGTCTTCTTAAGTAACTGGATGTGATTACAATTCCCTATTGTGCCATCATTCACTGGCACTTCCTTTGCACAAATGCTTTCTGGGAGGCTGGCATCTGGCATAGTACCCTTTCTTTTATGTTACATCATTAGAACTGTCCCATCACTCAAGACCCTGACTGGAGAAATCCAGTTCCAACATAGTTACTCCTACCCATCCACACAGATATCTGTCACCTTCTACAAAGGTAGAGTTCCTCCCTCTACATGGGGAGTCAGTCTCTTGAGTGGAGAATACGCTTGTGTAAATTTTTTTAAGTTATTGGCTCATATACAGCAGGGGTGCTCATGGCTTACTCCTGTGCTCAGGGATTCTCCTGGCGTGCTGTGGAACCATTTATGGCACCTGGGATCAAATCAATCAACCACATACAAGGCAAATGCCCCACCTGATGTCCTGTTTCTCCAGCCCCTTGTTAATTTCTGAGTTGTAACTTTATATTCTTTTCAAATGAACATCTTCTTTCAAAGGCTAATTGTGAACAGGTAGATTTTTCTTTGGGTAGCTTCCTATTTCTTCTTTTTTTTTTTTGGTTTTTGGGTCACACCCGGCAGTGCTCAGGGGTACTTCTGGCTCCATGCTCAGAAATTGCTCCTGGCAGGCATGGGGGACCATATGGGACACCGGGATTCTAACTGATGACCTTTTGCATGAAAGGCAAACGCCTTACCTCCATGCTATCTCCCGGGCCCCAACTATTTCTTCTTGACTATTTTCTCTCTATCCAACTAGTAAGTTATACATGTAGACATCTAATACACTCTGGAAATTTGGGGAAATGTTCATTTCCTGTGCATCAGCCAATTCCAGTCAATAATAAGCTCTTTCTTTAAAAGTTTCCTACACTCTTTCTTTAAGATCATGCTTAACAGTCTCAAAGGATCTCAAAGATTTTATTTCACTTTTAACTTCTTTAGTGTATTAAGTTGCTATTGTCTACAGGCTGCAATATTAATGTATGTGTTACTAAATAAGAATCAAAGTTGCCAATTAAAATTTGTCACTCATTTTATACATTTGACAAGTTTTAAAATTATAGCTATTAAAAAACACTCTTAGATTTAAAAGAACTTTATCATTTAGTATTCAATTTGTGCATATCAAAAATCTTGAGACAATGTAAGTAAAATAGATATGATAATGCATTTCTAAAACTCTCTCACATTCAAACTGGCTCATTTTAGTCACTGGATTAACAGTCATCCATGACCATCTATTTGTACATACTATTATATTTTGTTTACCCAAAAATTGTGGGTCAAGAGTATATTATAGGTGTTAGGGGTCATTACTTCCTTTGCATGTACCTAACTGGACTCAATTCCAGGTATCATGTAGCCTCCTGAGTATCATCACTAAGGGTAGTCCTGGAGACTCCAACCACTACTAGTGTTCCCAGTGGCCAGAGAACCAGTACTTCTCAAACCCTGCCATTGAAAAATGTCAAATTGGGTAAGCATCACTGGGATGGCCCCCAGTCCTGGGTCTTTAGCACTTTATTGGTGGTAGATGTCTAGTAACTACACAAAAAGCATAAACATAATTACTATTATAACCATGCTACCATAACAACAACAAAATGTGAAAAAATAGGAAGGAGATAAGTCACCTTTAAGTAGAAATTACAAATGGCCAAAAATGCAGGGTCCTAGTCACTTGGATTTTGTATTGTGTAATTGTAGGGAAGAGCACCCTCTGGAACTAATGAGTGTGCTTCACCTTTGTTTCTGTATTCTATTGACAAACATCTTGTTTCCAAAGATAATGAACTTTCCCCATTGTTGAACCTTATGTATTGCTTCATGTACAAGTATTCAATGTGCGCATTTTTATGCTTTTTTTTTGTAGCCAATATCACATAAAATTTAATACTGGCTCTTCTATATACAATAAGGGAAATGGGAGCTATATTTAGTTTCCATCAAACCTAAAGAACTGTAAGCCAGTGATAACTATGAAAGTACCTGATTTCAGAAATGTTCAAGCATGAAAAATTATGCATCATAGAATCAACAAAAGTTAATCTCCAGAGTTGGCATCGGCTACTGTAATTTGGCCTGGTGAATGCTGAGCATCTAACTGAGAACTGCTGGTGTCATCTAATCTAGTCCCAATTCCAGGAGTCTCAGAATACAAATTTTTCAATTTCTTGTCCTCTGCAATGGTAAACAAGTGCCTATTCTGATGCAAAACAAAATTTTAAGTTCTTCCAAATTTTAACTCTAGTATGTCTATATATATATAAAATATATATGAAAGATTTTTTAAATAAATGTTTTACAAAAATTTGAGAGATACCACCCTATAAACTGGAAATAAGTTAATTCCTATGCAAGAAATCCCTCTACATTCATCACCAAAAACAGACAAAAATGCTACAGAAAAAAAGTGGTTCAGAAATAATGGAAATTATCAGGTAAACCACAAAGAAAACAGTAACTTCCAAAATGTTGTATGCTTGTATAGTAGTTAGATTTAAGAAGATAGAGATATTTGGAGTCAAAAATATCAAATTAACTGAAGACAAGATACATTATTGCAAGTTTTTGTCAATATGTCACTTTTAAAAGATTCACTTACATTTACCTCTTATTTTCTGCTGTCCAATGCTTTTCCTTTCACCCAGGCATCAGAGTCTTTCTGTGATTTTTATCTCCAGGGAAAGATGTGATGAGCTGAAAACAGACCAAAAAAAAAAAAATTCTTGGCTCTGGTTCATAAAAATCGAAGTCTCACAGGGGACTGTGGGGTGTCTTGAATTGCACAAAATGCTTGAGAGCAGGCATTGGAAAATGGGAGGTCATTCCTCTTCTACTGTGCAGTCAGTCAGTCCTTTCTGACCTTCCCCTCCCAACACAGACTGGAAGGACATTTCTTAGACCGGAAACAAAGAGAAAACAAAGGGACTGGAAGCTTTTTAGTATTGTACTTTATTACTCTCCAACACAAGTTCTTATATTATCAGAAGAAAGGAACAAAGCACATGAACCTGTGATTATGCTGAAAATATTTTATAAATTTAATATAATAGGAAGACCATAGAATTAGCTTGAGAGGGAGCTACATAATCTGCATGACCCAATAAGAAAATTAAACTGTGACTCTCTTGTCGAAAATGCACTTGGAAAATGTAGGATTAAAATGCTAATCTTCAAAGCTTTATCTTTACTTCTGCAAACTCTCTTCAGTTACTTAAATAGTAATAATTATAAAAGTTGAAAAAGAATGATTTTATTAGCACTATGAAATGCTATAGAAAAGCCCAAGTTGATTTTATATTTTGCAATTCTACATTTAAATGCAAATATGGAATTAAATGCATTTTACACACATGTGAATCACTAAAATGACACAGCTCATATTTTCTAATTCATATAGACAGGAAATGCATTCTTAACAGATGAATGGTAATACTGAAGAAAAATTGAACTTAGTAATTTTTACTTTTCTTTTTGATATACTTTTAACTAAAACTATATCTTCAACTTACTGCTCAAAAAGGAAGGACTGAAAGTCAAACAAAGGTTTATCTACCTTTCCTTCTCCATCATAACATGTCTAGTGGGCAATACAGGAAGTAGAATAAGCAAAAGAATCCAGTACTGTTTCTTGCCGATCTTTGTTTCTTAGAATGTCCTTTCCTTCTTTTTTACATTAGAAAGAAAGTGATGGTTCAAAAAGAGAACAGGATGGATAGGAACCTCTAGAACCTAGAGACTCTGTCCTAGACCCTGACCTACCACCTGCACAAATACCAAGATACAGTGGCCTGATTTTCTCACACAGAACCGAGAAAAAATTTTCCTGGCATCACAAAAAAGCCTTTGGGATGGAGTAATGAGTATATATGGAGCCAGGGGTTGATCCCATGATGGTATGCTTCAAGGATGGAGAAACCCTGAATCTCTTAGGCCACGGGAATTCCCTTTCTTTCCCAATGCTTACTGTGCTTATGCCAAAAAAAAAAAAATGGGGGGAACGCCAAACTCTACCATTCCAGCACCTATACTTTTTCTTGTTGATTTGATTTGTTAGTTTTTGACTTTATTTTCCTTCTCTTTTTTCTTCCACTTTTCTCTTTCTTTTTCATTTGTGTGGTTATTATTTAGAAATTTATTTATATTTTTTATTTGCCAGGTCCATTTTTTTCCTTTTTTTCTTCCATTTTTTTCTTTTTTTTTCTCTTCTTTCTTTTTTTGGTAGTTGTCACCAAATATTTTTTTCTCCGTTTCTTCTTATCCTTTTTATCTCCAATGATGGTGGAATAGTTGCTCAATCTACAACAAGCTGTAAAGTGGAGATCAGTTGCACTAGCATTCTGGGGGGTAAAGGAGGGAGATATGGGATGCATACTGGGAACAGGGGCGGAGGGAGGACAGCACTAGTGGTGGAAATGCCCCTCATTTATTGTCACTATGTACCATAAATGATGCAGTGAAAGATTTGTAATGCACTTTGGTCACAATAAACATTAAAAAAAAGAGAGAAAACAGATTATCTTTGGGTTGCTAGCAACTACTTTGTTGCTCAGCCTCCTAAAATCTCAATCTTAATTGCTCATCTGTGGATGTAAACTGCTTGTATATACTGTCTTTGAGTCTCACTAAACCCCCACACGTGATAACCCATTACAAACCTGTGCTTATGAAGCATTTAAGCTATATGCAAATGATGGGAAAGGGGGTGGAGTGTACATTACATATATTCTGCTCAGGATAATTATCATCAACTTAACCTTACCAAATATGACATGATTTGAAAAGTTCAAAAGACAGCATATTTAAGATGGAATATTTTCTTTAGCTAATTTATAGCTGATTCTCAAATGACAATATGTTGCTGTCAACAAATTTAATGAAATCTGTAAGATGGAAAAAATATGAAACTTTTTTTTAAATGTCAATTCACTTAAAAAACACTCAATGGACCTCAGGTCAAATTGAAATCAATATGCATCACTAGAAGAACTCTGCCCAATAAGAATAGAAAGCAGAGAGATTGATTAGAAGAATCTGCAATGACAATTATGACCCAATCTTTACTTAAGTGGATTTAAACTTGTTGCTCCTATTTATCACTAACTGCCCTTCAGAACTCTTACTGATTCTTTACTTATTTTATTTTAGTATTATTTTTAATTTGGGGGCCACACCTCGAAGTGCTCAGGGGTTTTCCTAATTCTGTGCTCAGAAATCACTTTTGTCATACTTGGAGTCCATATGGGATGCCAAGGATAGAACCTGGGTCTGCCACATTGAAGGTAAATGGCCTTCCACTGTGCTGTCACTCTAGCCCCTTTATTTCTGTTTTCTCTTTTGCTTACTACCTTACTTATATTTCCCCCTTCTGACATCAATTTATCAATTCATCACAGCAAACAGCTCTCAAACAATTCCACTTTCATACATATACTGTTGTAAACTGATCTCAAATAAGCTCACAGAGAATTTATGAAAATATGTTACCATATGTTCTCAGTGGCTTTCTAGGCTCCCTTATCAATAACTGGTACCTTCATAGTTGGAGCAAGGCCCCAACTAAACAACAATTGTGTGCTGTCCCCTTGCTTGGATAGGTAAGCAGTGAGCAGGCATGTTTTTGTAGAAAAGATATGATTCTTTGGAGGACACCTTCTGGGTCTGGTTCAACATGGACATGGAGAAGCATGTTCTTACACTGGCCCACAAAAGTATGTGTGTCCCTAGAAATGATTAAAATAGAATGAAGTCAAATAGTTATAGTGATCTTTCAGTATGAGTTTAGCTATTATTTTGTCAATATATAAAGGAACTCCAGGAATAAGTAGACAATTTAGGTATAAAACAAAAGAGAGTGTAAAATTTTTGTGTAAGAATAAAAGAAAGATGAACATGTTTAAAAGAAACCAAAGACTGACCCTCCACAGACTATTTTGATGTGATATTTAACTTGAACTCTCCTTCACAGCATTCAGTTCAGTGGGGCTTTTTGGGATCTGGACTGCCTCTTTCAAGAAATGGGTAATAAACTGTGTTCCTGGTGAGAAACCAACAGTTATCTTTTCCCTGACACACACGAATCTCCAAAAGGTATTTTTTCACTGTAGCAATTATTTTGAACAATAACTAAGCTTCAGAGAATTAAATTCTGTATTTTCCCCTTTCCTATTGTCACTTAGCTGCAGGTTAGCAGCATCAGAAAAACACCTTATTTGGGGCTGTTGAACTGTCTTATTCTCAGAGAATACAAACAAGATCAACATATCCAAAGATCTCATTTCTTTCCTTTCCTGCCTTTGTTGTTGATTTGTGAGTCATCCTTTGTAGTTATCTTAAAAGCAAAATAATGCTAATTCATCAGACTTTGATAAAAATAAACTGAGGAGGTTCAGCCCCAAATGTTCAAGCTGCCTATTTCTCATCTAGTCACATAGTTTAAAACAACACAGTAGGTTCTAATATCCTTGAAATTAGAATCTTGGGAGCAGAGGAAAGACATTTCTAAGTACAGTTGGAAACCACTTGCTTGAGAGGTACCTGCTTAGAATTAAAGATGACACATGGGGACATAGGTCTAAGGAACAAGATCCTTTTCTTTGTGGAACTGTAGACACTTTTTTTCCATGCCAAAGAAAATTCAAAATGGAAGACAGTTTCATCTTCTAATTTACTGTCCTGATCTACGAGGTTTTATCCTTACCTCCAAGAGTCCAGAAAGACATGACATTGGGCTAGGAAAACTCTATCCTCAAAACTTCTTCCTTTAAAGAGCCAGATGATGTCAGTCAACTCCCACCCCATCATTATTCCTAGCCAGATAAAGTAGCAAGATCAAAATGGAAGAAGTTGTCAGAATATACTTTTGAAGACAATAATTAATAAGATCATAACTTTTGATTTATCAATTTCATGATGTGTTTTTTTTTCTGGGGTGGTCATTCCTGGCAGTTCTCAGGGTTTATTGCTGACTCTGCACTCAGAAGTTGCTTTTGGCAGGGTAGGGAAACCATATGGGATGCTGGGATTCAAACCCAGGTCTGTCCTGTGTTGGTCGTGTGCAAGGCGAACGCCTTACTGCTGTGCTGTCGATTCGGCCCCTCAAGATACAGTTTTGAATATGCACACATTATTTATCTTTACTATAAAATGCTTAAAATATATGATTAAATAAACAGGCACTATTTATCTATAATGCACATTTTATATATTTTGAATTTATAAATGTATTTAAAATGAGATAAAGGGAATTTATCTTTTTGGGGGATAGTGTTGTGGATCAAACCCAACTATATTTTTCATCCTGAAATTTTTTTTAAACATTTTCCAAGGACCTTTGAATGAAGACATCAGACTGATGTTTCTCATGGTTAAGAACGAGCTTGTAAGAGTTGATTGAAGCCAATTAAAATGATATATTGATCAGGAAGGGCACAGGTTTATTCTGAATTTAGTAGGAAGCTTAGAGAATTTTTTTTTTTTTTTGGTTTTTGGGCCACACCCGGTGATGCTCAGGGGTTACTCCTGGCTATTCGCTCAGAAGTCGCTCCTGGCAGGCACAGGGGACCATATGGGGAACCGGGGGATTGAACTGTGGTCCGTCCTAGGTTAGCGTAGGAAGGCAGGCACCTTACCTCCAGCGCCACCGCCCGGCCCCTAGAGAATTTTTTATAAGATGCTTTTGGTAGAAAACAGAACTTGAGGTATTTCAAAAACAAGATGGGTCAAAGCAGAAAGATAGTAAAGATTTTAATTCTAAACCTGGTGCCCTGAGCACAGCCAGGAATGATCACTGAGCAAAAATCCAGGCATATATCTTGAGAACTTTCAGGTGTGGTCCAACTTCCAAAAAATCTGTCAGAAGACATGGGTCAGATAAAGATATTAGAAAATTGCTATATATGTAATGGAATATTTAAATTTGTACACTTAAAAGCTATTCACTTAATGGGAGTGGAGAGAATGTCTCTGTCAGTTTATTCCTTATAGATGGACTTAATAAACCAGAAACTCCAATTTATTAAAATTTCTGAGAAATTAGATAGCATGTTTGGCTTTTGAAACAGCTCACTTCTTTGTCAATCAGTCAAGGAAAACAGTGTGAAGCAGTGTGTGACACTTAAAGAAAGAAAAGAAAACTGTATACATTTGAATTAAATTTTAGTTGGGAGGAAAAGAACATATCCAGCCTAAGTCTGTGAGCTTTCAAGAGTGACACTACCAACTTATTATTCAGTGACTTTTTCTTTTGACATTTTGCAGTAATTCATGTATAAGGAAATAGACTATAAAATAAGGTAGGTGGGACTAGAGAATGCAAGCCCTGTACAAGAAGTTAAGTTAAATATGTTTTTGGCATATGCATTTTTGGGGGTAGTAGGTTGTTTTAAACAAAAGCTATCCAATTTTATATATTAAAATGAGCTATTGTTTAATTTTTTTCCCCAGAACTTTCCAGCATGCCTAGGGCATTTGCTGTGTTGGGTTCTCTATGATAGTGCAATGCTGAAATGCTCAAACTCCACCTTAGAATTGCTTATCTTTTTTTATTTAATTTCATTCATTTTTTTTACATCTTTATTGAGACCAATGTGAATTACAAGTCTTTCACAATTATATTTAACTGTGCATAGTGAGACTGAATTAGGACAATTCCCACCATCAGTGATGACCTCTTTCCACCACTGTTCTCAGCATGCATCCCCTATCTCCACACATAGTCCCCTGGACTACTAGTACAACAGGTTTCTTTTGTGTACTATGGGTAGCTTGTTGTAGTTCAGGTCTCTTGATTCTATTGTTGTTAGCTTCAATGGGGTATTTAAGACTGATCATTTCTTTATTTCCACTCAATGCTCATGAGACTGCTTTGACTATGATACTAGCCACTTTTTTTTTCTCAGTTTGTAGAGAGACATAGAAATATGAGGCAAAACAAGATAATTCAAGTTCTGATTAAAAAAAAAAGAAAGAAAGAAAGCAGGCAGGAGCCGTGTCAAGAAGTTATATATGAATTAAAGAAAGGAGGGGGGCTGGTATCAGAAGGATTTTTGTTTGTTTTGCATAGGCACATAAAGTATTGGGAAAATTAGAAAGAAAATTCCCTTGCCCTAAGAGATACAGGATGTCTCCACCCTTGTAGCATACTGTCAGGTGCCTGACTATGGGCTCCAGACCTGTTCATTGTCTAACCCCAAAGTCTTTCTTTGTGGTTCCAGGAAGTGTTCTGCTCGGTTGTGGTTGTCAAAGTCAGTCCTCTGTAACTGGAGATTTTGGTTTATGCACAGATACTAGGGTAAAGTCTTTTTTTATATGATTCCAGAAGTTCTGCTTAGTCATGGTTGTTGTATTCAGTCTTCTATAGTTAGTGATCTTGGTTTTTCAATCAAAGGACAGAGTGTCTTCTGATATCATCTCAGGTTACTCCTGGCTCTGTGCTCAGAAATTGCTCCTGGCTTGGGAGGATCATATGGGATGCCAAGTATCGAACCCAGGTCCTCCTTGGTCAGCCATGCTTAAGGCAAATGCCCTACTGCTATTCTATAACTCCAGTCCTGAATTCGGATTATATATTAAGGCCTAGCAGAGTTCATCAGATCTTTTAGTCATAAGAATATCAGAGATAAAAAAAAAGAATATCAGAGATATGATTCAGAAAAGTCATCATTTCAACTAAAAGAAAGCTAAAGTATAAAGATAATATTGAAGACAAGTCAGGAGGAACATTTTTGAGCTAGTTAAAAAAGTCAGAGTAAAATATGATGTGATACTGAAATATAGAAAAACTAAGGGAATTGGTGAACAAGACACTCATTAGAGTTAGAATTGCTAGAACTAGAAAATTGATTGAAAGTGACAGGTTGAAGAATAGGGAGAAATCAGTGATAATTTCTACATTTCTCATCTGAGTAGCTTTTTTGTCTGAATGCTACATGACATTGAGAGTGAGGGGAAAGTGAAATTTGAGAAGATACAATGATAACTCTGTTTGGAAGTACAGGTGGAATGAGAATGTGACAGCCAATCGGTGATATTCAAAAGATACTTGGACTAATGAATCTGGCGCTCAGGAGAGGTTTCCAGATCTTAGTTTTTCAAAGTGTAGTCTTTGAAACAGCAGTATAAAGAATCACTTGTAATGTTATCGGAAATGCAGATTCTTCAGTCCTATCTCAGATCAATAGTATGAGATGCTTGAATTTAATACAAGCCTTGTGTGATCAAAGTGAATTTTAAAGTGTGTGAAACACTTACCTAGAATCTACACTCATAGAGATATAGGTTAAGAGCATTCTGGTGATAGTAGTGGATATAGAACTAAATTTGTCTATTCCAGCAATATATGTTCATTATCACAGTGGAAATCTGTATAACTACAGAAATACACCAATATTTAAAGGAGAATAGAACCACATTGCAACTTAAGAATATCTTATTTCACTACTTTTCTTTTCTCATTCATATAATTGCAAAAAAAAATAAAGGAGGTAAAACAATAAGCACCCAAAATAAAATAAGGTTATATTTCAAGATTCAGAAAGCATGAATAGCATGTACTACAGAATTCAGGCTCTGTAGTACATGCTATTCTAAATTTATTCTAAAAAATAACTGACTTATAGATAAAAATGTAAGCAGTTCAATTAAACTAAAGTCTTTGAAGCGATAATTATATTGAACATTAATTACTTTATTTATTACCTCTAAAAGCTTCTATTAAATAAAGTGGTATGAAAAGAGAGGAAAATTTAATGACTTAGAAAATTTAAGGAAGATGAGGAAATGAAATACTATAGATTGCTCCTCAAAAGAGATAACATTAAAGAAGCTAGAATGATCATGAATTGAAAGGTAAGGTTTAGAAATCATTAATTGAGCAAAGTCTCATGTTTACATGCAGAAAGGTAGAAACCTATAAAGATATATATATATATATGAAAATATACATGAAGATATAGAAGCAACAGAAAATGCTTGATGAGACTATGCTCCTATGACATGTTGCAACTATATAGGACTTAGACTTGATCTCATTAGGAGCCCGTAAAATGTATTAAAATATAGGTTTCCCAGACTACTAAATAAGATCTTTTAATTTGATTTTTGGACCACACCTGGAAGATCTCAGGGTTACTCCTGGCTAGGAACTCAGAAATCTCTCCTGGTAGGCTTGGGGGACCATATGGGATGCCAGGAAACGAACCCAGATTCGTCCCAGTTGGCTGCATTTAAGGCAAACACCTTAACCACTGTGCTATCTGTGACCCCTAAATCAGAATATCTAACAATGTGGTCTAGACACATTCTGCAATTTAAAATAATAGGTGATGATAGTTGGCACCCCATTTGAATGATGCCAAATAAGCATTGACTCTAAAGAAGAAAGATCTGAATGGAGTAAACACACATCTATCTTCTTAATAAGAAAAAGGAAATGAGAATCTGATTATAGTGTTGCTCATGTGCTTGTATATTAAACTGGATTTGCCCATGTATTTGTACATTTTATAATAAGAAGGCATTCTCAATTTTTCACTAGGAGACCTTGACTTTCTCTTATAAGTAGAAGATGAGGTAATCTAGTGAAGGATATTAGGTAATCTAGTGACTAAAATGAAGTGAAAATATGGTTATTTTGAATTAAAAAAGGGGGTATGTGTGCAGAATTTAGGAACTGTTAGAGTTGGAGAGAAGCTGAAAAACAGAACTCATCTGAGTGTAGGTCAAGGGAGCTTGCTTACTGAATTAGACCAGAATTCAATTTATATTTTGTTTAGTTATTATGAAGAAGAGAGACATAGAGAATTTACAGCAACAGTATTTACAACATAGAGAAATAGTATCTCTTAATATATTCAAGATAAGAGCTAGAGTCAAGGTATTAGGAATCAATTGTAAACATGAGATCGATAAAGGCAAAGTAAAATGATGGGAAGGACTATTGGATGATAAAAGGGGGCATTTGCCTAAAATTAAATAGGTAACAAATCAAACAAATAACTAAATGAGGGAAGTAACAATTAAGAAGGTTTATTCTTCCAAATGGGCTGGAGTTTCAGACAGATAAGGTATTGTTCTTGCTGATTCAAGTTCCCTATGAGCACATATGCATAGTGGAGTGGTAGTTGGATTTAGTGAGAAGAATTCAAGAAATTCACATTAGCTATTTGAAAGGGCCTATGAATAAGGGTTCTGAAGGGTTTCATTCCAATGGAAGCAATGAAAAAGACAAAGTCAATTGTTAATTTTTTGTTTTCTGGTTGTGGGAGTGGCTCCCAAGATAAACTCAGAGGACCCTAAGGTCTCATCCAGTTATACTGAGCCAATTTAAATCAATTGTTCAATGCTCAGACCCTGCAGTGTAGTTCTACTTGGTCAGGTCCAGTGATGCTGTGAAGCACCAGGGTCACATCTAACAGTATCAGAGGCTTCCAGGGCTACAATCAGTCTTGCTAGCACAGTTTAAATTCAGAAACTGAACTTAGGTCCTTGAGTATACATAAATACAATCCTGATCCTAGACCCTCACATTTCTCAACATATAGGTAAAGATGATAAAAAATGTATCAGACTATTATAATTAAAATATCAACTTCAAAAGAGACCATAAGAATTATTGAAATACTGGCCTACAGAAAGATACATCTATCTATTTAAGCATAAGCTTAGTAGGTATTTTGACCTACTCTCTATTCAGCTAGCTTTTTTGTTTGTTTGTTTTTGGGCCACACCCTGTGATGCTCAGGGGTTACTACTGGCTATGTGCTCAGAAATCTCCCTGGCCTCAGAGATCATGGGGGATACACGGCCCTTCTGGCTCAGGTTAGCTTTGTAAGGCAAATTCCCTACCACCTGCGCCATTGCTCTGGCCCCTTGCTTTCTCTTAATGATAGCCTCTTGATCTTATTTTCTACATTAACTCATTTCAGACTCTATATGCTTAAATCCAGTATAAAGATTCATCTATTTCCTATGCTGTTGTTTTTAGACTGGACTACCTTTCTATACTAAGTTATTATCACCACCACCACCATCATCATCATCATAATTATTATTATTTTGGTTTGGGGGTTATAACTGGCTGTGTTCAGTTGTAACTGAACTCTTCTTCTTAATGTGCTCAGGGATCACTGCTGGTGGTGCTTGGGGGACCCATAGGTGTACTGGATCTGCAGTATGCAATGCAAGTGCTTTAACCCTGATTCTATCTTTTCAGCCTACTTATACCGATTTCTTAAGTAATTTTATGTTTTCTAAGCATAAGCTTATTAAATAAACATGCCACAAAATCTACTTATCACTCCAACAATAGTTCTGTTGATGACAAACATGATCTTGGTCATAAAATTTTAGCATTGTTGAATCATTTATATACCTATATTAAATTATATTGCCTTAGCTTTACTATTTTAAAAATAAATTATTTTATATTTCATAAAAATTTCTAGAGGATGTAATAACTACCATCTTAATAATGAAAGCATTTCACCCACGGAGGAGGATTTTCACTCAAGTCTTCCCACACTATAATATATGATTCCTGGTCAGGATGACCATATTTTCCAGACGGAAAAATAACACTTTTTTTTTATTTTAACTTTCAGAATCAAGTCACAATAGAATGACCCGTCAGCTACCCATCAAACCTTAAAAGTGGGCCATTCTGCTGTACAGATCTGCCACTTCCCTTTCTTGACTGGAAAAGAGAGTTTCTGGGTCCTGGTCTTCACCTCAGACCAGTGATCAAGAGTTAGCAAAAGAGGGGCAGTAAGTTTCTGCCCCATTTTCTAAGCTGATGGGAAACAAAGCAAGAGATTCACAAAGGAGGAAAAGACCCACTTGGCTGTCTATAGCTTATGTCAGGATTCCTCCAGGCATCTCTGTATCCCTCACATCATCAAGGTGTCCCTTGGATCCTGGCCGGTAGCATCTCTGGCACGTCTGTCGAGCTACTATGCAATATTCCCCCTCACGGTAATCAGCATACATACATGACCACCACAGTCAAGTGAACAAGAAAGTAGATTCTCCAACAGAGGAATCAGCTAACACCAAAGCTGCCAGCGATTAAACAATTTCTCTCGGCACTCAAAATGCATCCACAAGAGGAGGCCAACAAAGATTGCCATACCTTCGGCAAAACTGACACCTATCACTTCAGCAAATGTAACAGGCATATTCAGAGCAAAAGAGAAACCAGACCAGAAGGAATCCACACCGAACCTTTTTTTTATCACACAAGAACAAAGAAAACAAATGAATCAACAGCCGACAAAGAAACTAGACAAAAAGCGTGTGTCTCACCTGGTCAAGCCTCATTGGAACGCCTCCAGTGTCACTTGGAAAGGAGTCCCCTCGTGTCTTCAAATGTTAGGGTTGGGATAAAATCCCCATTCTTCTAGCATCTCAAGATTTCCAAGAAGACACAGAAGACCATGCAAGAACAAAGGTGAGGACTTATTCTGGCGGGTCAGGTTCGATGCTCTTGGCGCTCCTCAGAGCTAGCCAGTGAACAAAGACCCTGAGTGAACAAAGACCCTGAGCAAGAATCAAGCAGGGTTTTTATAGGGTGCATTTTAGAGCAGCACAAAGAACAAGGATTATTTCATCTTTTTGAGGTTACAGCGAACTTGCATTGGTTACGTACTGGAACATTTTGTGACAGCTTCACTTGCTGGAACATTTCGTGACAGTTTCAGCTGCAATTTCTATAGAAGAATATGGTTAGCCATTAACTGTGGCATGGTGGGCTGCAGTACACATGGAGGGGGGGTTTCTCCTGTGTAGGCCCCCTCAGAATTTTTCTAACACTACCATCTTAAAAATGTAGAGAGATTCAGAGGATTAATCTGAGTCTAATTAATGCATTATCCCTTGAATAACCTTTTGATCATAGAATTAGTAATTTTATGTCTTTCCCATTGAGTACCAGAGCAGTAAACATTTGTGATCTACTTGGTAACCTATTTTAGAATAGGAAGGACAGAGGCCTGAGCCGAGAGGGAACCAGGTGAGTTCCTGCTCCCACCTGGGCGCCTTCGGATCGCCCGCCGCCGCCCCTCCCAGCCCTCCACCACTGGGACCCCAGGCCTGAGCCGAGAGGGAACCAGGTGAGTTCCTGCTCCCACCTGGGCGCCTTCGGATCGCCCGCCGCCGCACTTCCCAGTCCTCCATCACTGGGACCCCAGGCCTGAGCCGAGAGGGAACCAGGTGAGTTCCTGCTCCCACCTGGGCGCCTTCGGATTCCCTGCCGCCGCCCTTCCCAGCCCTCCACCACTGGGACCCCAGGCCTGAGCCGAGAGGGA
>PVKC010020321.1:0-18667 GCA_004027635.1 Crocidura indochinensis
ATTGTTGGGTTTGGGGGCAACACACAGTCAAGCTCAGGGTTTGTTCTGGTCCTGTGCTCAGTAATGACCTTTTTCCATGCTCAGACTACTCTGTTTGCACATATTGTTCTTAGTACACAGGGAAACATGACATGCCAGGATAGAACCTCCCACATATAAATCATGCACTCTGCCCTTTGAATTATCTCTTGGCCCTTGTGATTTTGTTTTAAAGATATGGCACTGATATATATGTATATGTATATATATGTGAAAATTTCACATTAACACAATGTTAGCTTTGAGTGGCATGGTCCTACAGTTAACTATTTTTCTTCAGCAAGAGTTTTGGAGTGTTTTTTTTTTTTTGGTTTGATTTGTATTTAATAATTTTTGTTTTAAATGATTAGGTCTCTATATTTATGTACTTTTCTTATTTTACACTCCTTAGCAATCCCTTAAAGATATCATGATAAGTAAAAAAATTGTAAGCAGGTACAATAGTCCTAACTAAGTGGAAAGATGAACCAGCTTGCACAACGGGCATATTATGTACAGAACAATTAAGTCTGAGAAAATGCAGTAATCTGCAGTATATTCAATTATTTTGATTTAAAATTATTTCTGTTTCTATAATAATACATCAAGTCTTTTAAAGCAATTCAACAAAATTCTTCAGTTTGAGATACAGAAAAGATTATTATATATGCACAGATCTTTGTGTATGACTACATTTTCAATCAAGGCATAAGTTTTACCAAACAAAAAGTATTTTTATGTTTTTTTTTATTTTTTAAAAATAGTTTTTATTTTAATCATAGTGGCTTACATATCATTGACAATAATAATTTAGGTACACACTAACATAAAATCAGGGGAATTCCCATCACTGGATTATAGAAATTAGGTTGCATGTCCAATTGTCTGTTGAGGTCACACCTCATTTATGATAATATCACTATAATCTTCCCCTAATGAAGGTAAAATATCAAAAAAGAGCATGCATTCAGAGTACTCAAATATTCTGTCAACATCCAAATATTAAATTTTTATTCCATTTAAAAGTACTGGTTCTTTATTTTTGTATTACTTTATTCATTGTTTAGAAGACCCTATAAGATATTGGGCATACAGTTGTAACTATAACTGTGCATCAATATTAAAATTATACTTAACATGTGATCTATGTTAATATTGTTAAATAATAAGACAAAAACTTTATGATGACACAATGCCATTTTGATGATTTTTCTGTATTTTATTACAAGAAATTCAGATTTTAAAATGACCTGTGAAATAAAATATAATCTCTAAAGTCTGTTTCATCACTTGATCACTATATGCATTATCAACTTAAGAAATTAATATTTAGGAGCCTGAGTGATATCGTAGTGGTAAGTCATTTGCCTTGCACATGGCTGATCCAGGACAGACCTTGGTTCGATTCCTAGCATCCCATATGGACCCCCA
This sequence comes from Crocidura indochinensis, assembly GCA_004027635.1. NCBI lineage: Eukaryota > Metazoa > Chordata > Mammalia > Eulipotyphla > Soricidae > Crocidura > Crocidura indochinensis. Next base: position 1,450 of record PVKC010020321.1, read on the forward strand.
AGCCAGAAGCAATTTCTGAGCACAGAGCCAGGAGTAACCCCTTAGCATCACCAGGTATGGCCCAAAAGAAGAAACTAATATTTAGAGTTCTTAAAAACAATAAATATGATAATTTTGTTTTTAACAAATTCCAATACAATGGAGGTATACATTAGTAAAAAAATTATTTCTGCAAAAATTAATGTGGTTCATCAATATTTTTCAGTGAGATTCATTTCATATACTTGATTTCTATGTAAATCTTTTTTAAAATAGATTCTACTGCTTTGACCCTACCCACAAAAACAGTTGACATGTCTGAACTGAGCCAACTCCATTGACATACTCTTCTCAAAATAGATATAAACCTAGCTGTGAAAAATCATGGGTCCATCGGCCATGCAGTTGAGAGCTGGCGATCTCTGGAGTAGAGGGCAGGCCAAGATCTCATGACCCAGAATTACCACTTTGCCTATGGCCCTGCCTCGCTTTATGATTATCTGCAGAGATAGTAATCTGACCAAACTCCAGGTCTGCTGGTATTTGGGCTTCCATCACTAGGACTTTTGGAGAGTAAATGCAAGCACCCTACCCACAGTTATTACCTGGAATTTATTTATTTGTTTATTTATTTATTTATTGGTTTTGTTTGGGATGCTGAACCACCGGCTGTCTTGTGTAGGCTGCGTGCAAGGCAAACACCCTACCACTTTGTTATCTCTCTGGACTCTACTTCCAGGAAAACTGGCATCTAATAAACACACCCCACAAATGCTGTGGTATGAGTAACAACTTTTGAATTCATAGACTGCATAGCTTTATTTGCAGCAGGTGACAACTTCATATATTTGATGCTGTAATCCCCATAAGAACTTACCAATTTAGATGACAAGGTGTAACTGAAGTTTCTTAATGTTTGGAAAAAAGAAAAGAAAAGAAAAGAAAAGAAAAGAAAAGAAAAGAATGGTCAGCTAGCAACAAGAGCTTACTAAACCTCTGCCAATGACTCAATGACCACATTAATACAATATCACAAATTTGTTGTTATATTATTTCCTTTTTTCTTTTTCTATTTTTCTTACTATTCTTTTTCAATGATTTTGCTCTCACTTATTCATAAACAAGTGTACTCTAGTCAACTATGCGATGTGTGTTCTTTAAACGAAGTAAAAATTTAAAAAATAAATAAATAAAATTATTTGAAGCCAAAGTGATAAACTTTCCTAGAATTCACCCAAACGAGAATCATACTTGAGAAATTAATCAAGGTTAGCCTTTGGTAGAGATAAACATGTTTAAGTCAAAACAGGCTCTGATTATTTTGAAGTTAAAAGGTCTTCTTCACTAATATAATTTTTGACATTATGTATATTAATTTTGTTTGTTTGTTTGTTTTGGTTTCTGGGTCACACCCGGCACGGAGGACCATATGGGGCACCGGGATTGGAACCGATGACCTTTGGCATGAAAGGCAAACGCCTTACCTCCATGCTATCTCCCGTGCCCCATTAATTTTAATTAATCATTATTCTGTTATTTACAATGCTCTTAAGAAAGGCTTTTAATTCACATAATTCCAACACGGTCATCACCAGTGTGCCTTCCCTCAAACAACCCCTTCCCTTTGAATAGCCTCACAACTCAATTGTGTGAGTCAGTTCTCCCATTATGTTGTCTTCAGACATTTTGTGTTACTATGTTACTTACTGTGTATCTAACTGTCTTAAAAGTATTCACTTATATGTGGTACTTATAGTAATTGCATGAAGGAATGCAATGGTTTAAATGGGAATTATCTAGAACACTACTGACCCAATTATAATGTGAAGGAAAAAATTTAGTGAAGGGGGAAAAAGACAGATGTGGAATAATGGGGGACGGGGGCCAAGGGGAATATGATGCACAAATGGGGTTAATAAAGAACAGAACAAAATATCTAAACATACTCAAACTTTACCAAGCAAAGTGAAAAAAAGGTTCCTCTTACGATGGTAGACTGGGGTAGACTCTGGAAACATTGGTGGAGGGAGATGGACACAAACTGGTGGTGGGATTGGTACTGAATCATTATAAGCCTGTGACTCAACTATGAATAACATTGTAAATAACAATACTTTAACAAAAAAGATATAATAGAGCTAAAAATGTTTTACTAATTACCAGCTGAGTTGATGAACTACAATAATATACAACTTTTAAAATTTTTATTGAGATGCATTGGTTTACAATGCTATTGAAAATCGATTATTATGCATGTTATTCCAGTATCACTGTACCAAACTCTCTCTTCCAAGAACACAAAGACTCTCTGCTCCATAATATTCCCAATTCAGTTGTGTGGATTAGTTCTACCATTATGTTGTCATTGGGCCTTTGTTGTTAACTTATTGTGTATCTTTTTTTAAGTCTCACATAGGAAAAGAGATCATTCTGTGCCTATTCCTTTCCTTTGAACTGATTTCATTCGGTATAACTGAACTTTAATTTTTAGATTTGTTACTCTAAAACCTGATTGCTAAGACAACAAAGCCACCTGTGACATGAGACATTTACCCTTTAAAATTATTGGAAGTGAGACAATGAGAGCAAAGAAATGGTGTAAATGCAATATTAAAATATATTTTATTAGTGAATACCAAATTCAGATGAAGAGAGAGCACTGCTCCAAATAAGGGTGTGGAAAGTTAGAGACACAACACTTCGGTTGTTTTTCAAGCCTGAAAATGCCATCATGTCAAAGTTGTATAGCCAGATGGTTGCTGTCTTCGTAGGAAATATCAGGAAAATTGGAAGGAAAAATAATTTGACTAAAAATGTAAGTTATATAAATAACAGAAGAAAAGAAAAAGAGAATTTACAGTCTTTGAGAAACAGCAGCATTTCTGCAGCAGTAGGAAAAGAAATAAATATGTCTATATTACAAGTAAAGAAAGAAATATAACAATGAAAACAAGGATAATAAATAAAGGGAATAAAGTCACTGAATATTTAAATTGTTGACGGCTGAAGAGATAGTACATTATGTATGGCTTTGGCCTTGCATGTCACCAATCTGGTTTCAACCCCTAGCTCTCCATCTATTTTCCTGGGCTCCTCCAGGAACCATCCCTGAACACAAAACCAGAAGTAAACTATGTGTTTAGCCAAAAAGAAAAAAACCGAAAGTCAGTACAAATTATTATCAATCAATAATTTGTATATATATGTATATTGTATATATATATATATATCTTATTGCAAGATTTTGTTATTTTTAACAGTTAACTCTTTGAGGTGAGGATAGTCTTGGAAGCCTGATTTATAGTGGTTACTGATTTTTATAATTTAAACATTTCCATAATAATCAGATGTGATATCAATAAGCTCAAGTTCTAAAAAGATGTGGACAGGGCCCAGGAGATAGCATGGAGGCAAGGCATTTGTCTTTCATGCAAAAAGGTCATCGGTTCGAATCCCGGTGCCCCATATGGTCCCCTGTGCCTGCCAGGAGCAATTTCTGAGCATGGAGCCAGGAGTAACCCCTGAGCACTGCCGGGTGTGACCCAAAAACCAATAATAATAATAATAATAATAATAAAAAGAAAAAAAAGATGTGGACAATTAAACTTTCATGAACCAATCAATATTTCCCAAGTATTTCACTAATTCCAATTCCCTGTGCTCCTGAGAACTGTCAGAAAATAAGGTGTATCTTTTTCTTTATAATTTAATTTTCTTTACTCTGGAAGTATCATTACCCAAATATATTGTTCAGAGATTTCACTTACATATTCATGGGCCATCTAATACTGCACTATCTGATATGGTAGCCACCACTTAGACATTTTGATTTACATAAAATACATTTCATTTAAAAACCACTTCTTGAATTACACATATTTTAAGTGCTAAAAGTTACCATATTGGAAGATACAATTACAGAATATTTCTATTTTTGCAAAGAAATTTTAAAAGTTGATGACACTGGTGCAACAACTCTTTTGTCTCTGAGAATTATTGCAAAAATGTCTTTTATTTTTCAAAAAATCCATAAATGAGTGAGACTATTCTGCATCTGTCTCTCTCCCTCTGACTTATTTCACTCAGCATAATAGATTCCATGTACATCCATGTATAGAAAAAATTCATGACATCATCTCTCCTGAAGGCTGCATAATATTCCATTGTTTATATGTACCACAGTTTCTTTAGCCATTCATCTGTTGAAGGGCATCTTGGTTGTTTCCAGAGTCTGGCTATCGTAAATAGCACTGCAATGAATATAGGTATGAGGAAGCGATTTTTGTATTATACTTTTGTGTTCCTAAGGTATATCCTTAGGAGTGGTACAGCTGGATCATATGGGAGTTCTGTTTCCAGTTTTTGGAGGAATCTCCATATCACTTTCCATAAAGGTTGGACTAGATGGCATTCCCACCAGCTGTGAATAAGAGTTCCTTTCTCTTCACATCTCTGTCAGCACTGCTTGTTCTCATACTTTGTGATGTGCGCCTATTTCTGTGGCGTGAGATGGTACCTCATAGATTTTTGATTTGCATCTCTCTGATGATTAGTGATGTGGAACATTTTTTTTCATCTGCCTTTTGGCCATTAGTATTTTTTCTTTGACAAAGTGTCTGTTCATTTCTTCTCCCCATTTTTTTTTGATGGGGTTAGATGTTTTTTTTTTCTTGTAAAGTTCCATCAGTGCCTTGTATATTTTGGATATTAGCCCCTTATCTGATGGGTATTTGGTGAATAGTTTATCCCACACGGTGGGTGGTCTTGTATCCTGGGCACTATTTCTTTTGAGGTGCAGAAGCTTCTCAGCTTAATGTATTCCCATCTGTTGATCTCTGCTTCCACTTGTTTGGACTTGGAGAGTGCAGTTTCCTCTTGAAGATGCCTTTAGTCTCAATGTCGTGGACTGTTTTACCTATGTGTTGTTCTATATACCTATAGTTTCAGGTCTGATATCAAGATCTTTAATCCATTTGGGTTTTACCTTTGTACATTGTGTTAGCTGGTGTTTTGAGTTCGCTTTTTTGCTAGTGGCTAACTAATACAACAACTTTCAACATGAAGTTTAGTACTAGCTTGAGTCTGATAGTTGAAGGAAACCAGATGTGTTGAAATAAAGAAAACACTGTACAAATATGTGGTTCATAATCACTTGCTTCTGAGCTATCTCATCTATTCCGTAGTAATACAGTTCTCCTTCAGTAATTCACTCAAAAATTAAAAAAAAGTTTATTAAGGCACGAAAATTTAAAAATGCTCTTACTCAGAGATTTATATCCCAATAATTTTGAGGAGAAAATGTTCTTCTTAAAGGGAGAAAGGGGAAAATCAAAGTGAACGGTAGAGTGCTTCCAAGAACTTGAAGGAAAAATTAGTTTCATCACCCAATTTCTCACCCCACCCTTTTCGCCCACTGCCAGAAAGATCTTTTTGAAACATAAATATGAATAAGCTTCTCTATGTTTAATATGGCTTACTATTAAGCTTTAAATTAAATACAAATTCTTCATTTAATTCTCTCTACAAGGCGAATATCATCTTGCATCATAATTTACCTCTCTTCACTGTTTTGCTCCATTTTAAGAAGCATTTACTTCAATGCTATGCAATGTCCCAAATATCATATATTTGAAATTCTATAGATGCTCCCAAGAGTCAGAGCTTTATTCTATTCACTTGACTAGATCTGGGAACATAATAGGTGTTCAATGATTCTTCTTATTAAAATTGCTTTAACATATGCTAGAAATCGAATTTGATACAATTGTCTTCCTGGTCAGAAAAAAATACATTTTTTTCTATTTCAGGAGAAATAAGATGAAGTCATCAAGGTTGTCAGTTATGATATTTCTTCCCAAATATACAATTTATGATTTATAGTCTTTGGTATGAAGTGCAAGTGTGCTAAGTATGTAGTTGGAACTCACCGGAACTACTCAGTGCTAATGTTTAAGAATCAGATCTGGAGGGTGAAAAAATGTCTTACCCATATCACTTGCTTCTTTTCATGCGGTATATATGTATAGTAGCCCATCTCAGCATGCTTCACCACTGAATGTAGAGATGAAAGAGAGGCATTCAGCGAGTTATTTCGAGACAGCTTTAGTGTACCCCTAAATCCATCACACACACAAAGGAATATCGAGACTCTTAAACCATGGTTTCAACATTTAGTTCATAGGTCAATTTTTTAGCAAGCATGACAGATAAATCTAGCACATATAATAATGCAAGAGTCTTTTCATAGAGGTACTGGCAGGAGTGAATAGACTAATCTATTAGTAGGATAAAAAATGGGAGCTGTAAACTATGTGAGGATCTCCAAGTACATTAGAAGGGCTTAGAATGATTAGTTTCAGTATAACTTATAGAAACCAAGGAACCTAGATAAATAATACTAAATTTATTTTATTTTATTTTTGGGGGGGGCCACACCCGGTGCCACTCAGGGTATACTGCTGGTTCTGAGCTCAGAAATAATCTCCTGGCAGTTTTGGGGAACCATATGCAATGCTGGGGATCTAACCTGGGTCAGCTGCATGCAAGGCAAATACCCTACCCCCTGCACTATCACTTTGGCCAGATAACTCTAAATGTAAAAGGAGCTCTAACCAATTCCATAAAGCTGGGTTAACAATTTTTGATGACTAGCCATTGCAGCAGGCAAAATTTTCTTGAGGCTCTGCCCTTGAAATATATTTCCTCATAGTAATGCCTTTTCATGTTCTAAACTGTACTGCTGACTCAGTTTCTATACGACTTAAAGTCTCTAAACTATGTCTCTATCTAAAGGAAGAATATGGATAAGGATGTTTTTTATAGTCAATATCACAAGTATGATCAGGTAATTTATAATATAAAATTATATTAGAGGCCATACTGCTCTATAAGCTACAGTTGATATAAAATCTGTTAAAGAGCACTTTCATCTCAAGTCCTATCATAGTTCAAATGTAATTGGCCCTGGGCTCTGTAGAAGTGCCTCTCAGTATTTTTGGCTCAGGCCATTTATCACCAACTAAGAGCCCTGGCTCTCTGCCTGTTTATATATTTATGCATCAATACACTTATATTCCTGGTACTTGGGTGCTCATTTACAGAGGATGCTAATCTGCTCTGTATGCCAAAACTGAATTCTCAGGGTGGTCTATACTCTCCTGAGATAATCTGTGTGATCAGAAGATAAACTACTGATGTTTTGACTCTTGACCAAATGCAGACGGTTCTGCTTTGGAAGGTTGCCCATCTAACCAGCATGTGTCAGAACAAAGGAATGGAAAATAGAAATGAGAAGGATGTTTTAAAAGAAAAAAAATATCACACCTGCCTCCTGAGTTTATTTTACTCTCTAATTAAAATTCATGAATGAAGTACAAATGAAATTTTTTTCTCTCTGTCATACCAGAAAATTAAAAAAAAAATACGACAGAAGCTACACTAAAGACTTTTGCTGGAATTCTCCTATTTATTCTCTGTAATAACCTTTTGGGTGTTCGTTGGGAGGGCAAGTAAAATTATATTAATTATCCTCTATTGATCATTTGGTACCCAACACTGTTCTTTTATAAGCACTTATTCCTCTTCACAAACTATTCTGTGAAATAATTATTTTTAGTTCCCATTTATAGTATGACTGACCTGAAAACTCAAGTAACTTCTCCTAGGTTATTCATGAGTAAGTTAAGAAAATTAGTAATTGAACTGAAGTTTATCTGACTTTAAAACAAGAACTCTGAACACCTCCCTAATATAAAAATGAGCATCTAATGCTAACTTTTAGAAATTGAAGCCCAGATAGTGAGTCATCAACTTGCCTCACAAACTCCATCCGTGGGAAGGATAAGTACAGTCAGGACAAGACTCTAGATGTTTCATGAAGGAATATGTTTGAACAATCTGCTTACCTGCAAAATTGGAAGAAACTCTTTTCTCTGTATGTCTGGCCAAGGAACTAACTGGAAGCAGGAGGAGCAACCTGTGGAACCAATTGTTCCTCTGTGTCCATGGACCACACCCAAGCTCTTAATAAATGTGTCAGAGAAAAGGTCTGCATGAATTCTTGGCAAATAGATACACACCAAAGCATAGAAAAATACATAAGGAAGCCGTTTATGGAAAATTAAGAATTGACACGATGATTTAGATTTCCAAATGAATTTCTGATGTTTATCTTTATGAGACTGTTAGTACACTGTAAACACTACTTTTGATATAATCTACCCTATACTGCAACTGGGTGATGGTTGCTTTCTGCCGTATAAAGAAAAGCACTGTGCAACTTGGCATGTGATCCATGAGATAATGGCAATGTAACCTCTGTGTTCAGGCAAAGTTTAATTAATGTCAGGTAGGGTTTTTGCTTTATTTTCTCAGTGGAAGACACAGCAAAATATGACTCAAATAAACTATGAATAAATGCCCTAAATCAGAACATGTCAAAAATTCACTCCAGAGTCATATATTTAAGTAATAGCTTTAGAAAATAAATGGGTTTCCTTTTACCGTATCATTCCAAACAATAAACTAACTAGTTTTATTTATTTAGTTGATGCATGCTTTCATAAATTGCTTATTTTACTGCTTAATAATCTTTCTTTGCCATCTTTTATGCTGTATCCAGTAGTATATGTCAGAATCAAATACTGAGGAGATGGAAAAGAAAATAAGCTTGTCAGGCTCAAAGATACCTTGATACCCTGGATTTTGCAGGTACAGATATCAAGTGCTTCCTTGGCTATGCACAGTTATAAGGCTGCCCAGTTCTACAAAATCATCAAAACTTTGAGAACTGAGTTTTAAGATTTAGAAAGGCAAATTGCTTCTTCAGGTCACATATTTTCTTGATTCAAAGGCACAAAAATGAAGGGAGGTGGGGGGGGGCATTGCTGGTGGGAAGATTTTACTGGTAAAGGGGGATGTACTTTTTTATGACTGGAACCCAACTACAAACTTGCTTAAAACCCTAAAGTTTAAATATATTAATAAACAAAACAAAAATATAAAGTTAAAAAACGTGAATGAGATGAAGGAGGTTTATAGTGCTTCCTCTCCATCTCCCTCCTATGAGCTAATCTGAGACAGGAGGAACTTTCTAGAACCAGTTTACATAGTAGTCTAGCTATTTGATGCTTTGGTAAATGGACCTTCTACATTTTAAATTTATGATCTGACTCTACTGTGATGTCGCTGTGTGATGCTGTGCAAACCTCTTAACCACTATGTTTTTGAAGCGGCACTCCATTGACCTGAAAATACCATGTTGCATTAGTTTCTCCCAAGGATAGTATAAAAATAACATAAAAAGTTGATGAAATAGGAGCGTGCAGAGTATAAAAATTCTTTATTAATAGCTCTAATACCAATAATCTTCATTCCTTCATCATTTCCAAAGCAGCAGTTATGAGAATTGGGATAGAATAAGCTCTGTTTGTCACAGACACTCCCCAGAGTGTCCTCTACCATAATCCTCAGACACTCCTATACCCAGATTAGTTAGTTTCCTTTCTGTAAATATCACTTACTCACACACACACACACACACACACACACATACACACACACACACACACACACACACGCAAGCACTGTCTGTAAGTTTGCATTTATATTTTATGATTATTAGTATTACTAATGGTGTTCTGTGCCCTTTCTGGATCTTGAATGATCAAGAATAAACCAAGTTTAAAAAAGGAATAGGTCGAAGCAATTTCAATTCTAATTAATTCACTATCCTTTAAATATAAAACCAGTGAGCACCAACTGCAACTTGAAAATGTGAAGAAAAAAAAAAACATTCAATGAATTTGCTGAAGTCTGGGGTAGAGAAATGTCCGAGATTTTCCACTGTAAGCAGCCTTCACATTACAAAAGCTCTCTACTGCTAAAATCTCCTTATATTTGCAATTAGATGTGCTGTTCAGTACACAGTGTTCTAAGAATGTCTTTGAGGGAAGACCTATCACCCAAATAAACTTGCTTTCTGGGATTGTAGGGAGTGCAAAGTGCTGGAATGTGCCTAGTGGCAGGCTTGGAAATGAGAAGGAAACATTTGTTGATGGGAAGGAGGGTAAGGCTGAACTTTTTAAGCTGAAGGGGTGAGGAGAAAGGGCCTGAGGTCCATCCTGTCTGGTGAACAGTCAATGCACTGCAGGCCTGCTTGCAGGCCAAGTGGGGTTGGAAAGCTCTAATTAGATTAGCGATGTTTTGCTAGAAGGCAGAAAGCTTAAAACATTAACTTTTTAAACAAGTACATCAGTTCTGAGTAAACATTATTCTTTTATTTAGTCGTATGGTCTGAGTCAGCCTATTTCCAGGACAGTGGTAATGCATGCGTTTGATTCCTGAATGCAAATATGCTTTCAATTTTACTATGCAAATCCTCTGATTTTGGAATGCTTCTCCGGGGCTTGCGACAGACTATCTGCTTCTCTCCCCTCTCCTGCTTGACGGAATTCTGTTCCTGCCAGGCGCCATGGCCATCAGACAGCCTGTGGTAGCACTGAGTTCTGCTGGAATTGTCAGGCTTCTTGGCACTGTGGGGTCGAATGGCATTTATGGGATAAAGCTTCATTTTCAAGGTAGTTCATAAAACTAATCTAATTGTAAAACTCCTATTAAGTGGCTCAGGTATGTTTTAATGTATCCCTCAAACTCACAATCTAGAAATTATTTAAATCTCTATAGATATGAGTAGAAATCTAATACTACCGTGTGGCTTTGGTCAAGAGCCAGTTTTCACATTTGTCTGCTTTATTAATTTTATAATATTTGGGTTTGATATATATATATATGTTATATATATGCCATATATTTTGGTTTGCTTTGTTTTGGAGTCACAGTTGGGAATTCTCAGGGCTTACTCCATCTCTGTGCTCAGAGTTCATATGGGGACCTTATGGGATGCTGGGGTCTGAACCCTAGTCAGCCACCTGCTGTAATGTTGGCCTAGCCCCCAATTCTTTGGGTTATTGTGAATATTAAGCCATACAAAATCATAGAAAGAAACAATCTATTACATAATTTAACATGAGTAACTTATCTTTAACTCATGTTAGTTCCCTTCTCCCCCTCTTCTATTTTTTTTAATGTCTTCAACATTGAGGTGAAGCACAAGAAATGCAAGTGTAATGGGCTGTGTCTGTCACATCGCCTTTGGAAGCTTGAGAACAGAACCTCTGCAAGTCTGTAGGTTCTTAAATTTCTCTTTTCCAGCTTCATCTACACCAACTCAACAAACCCGTATCCAATATTCTAGCCATATTCATCTATTCAGAACTGCCAACGTACCTCTATTTCTGTACACATCTCTCTTCCCTATCTAAACTTTCTTCCCATCCTCCTTTGCACTGCGAAGATAATCTCCTTTTGGATTATCCAATACCATCCTCACCACCTTGATGGGGTCTTCCCTTCTTCCTTATTCCCTACCTCCAGTGGAATTATTCCAAGTGGGAGTCTTGCTTATCCTTTACCTCTAAATTCAACCAGTCTCAGTAGACAGTGAAGTGCAGGTGTGCTATAGTTTAATCCTACATATCTGATGTGGTCTAAGCACATATTGAGCCAGAATAAATATAATAAGAAATAGGTAAACAAATGAATAGCATGACTAGCTAGGTGGCTCTTTAAATGAGAAGTAGAAAAAAAATCATTAAAGAAAATCAGCCTCTGAGATGTTTTCTAATGGTGATATGGTCCTTCCTACAAAGGATTACACAGGTTTCCTGGGCACTCAGGCCCATGTTTCTGTGGAGCAGGGCCATATTACTGTCACCACTTACAAGTGTCACCCACAGCAAAGACTATGGCTGCAGAAAAGTGGTTTTAGAGTCACCCTGCCATTCAGGTACAGGCCCCATCTCTTTGCTCCTCAAGGGAAAGAAGAAACCTGTTTTGCCAGTGGTCACAGAAACCACTGGTTTCAGGTGAGCAATTCTTAAGTAAGCTTCTGCCAATAAAGTAGAGAAGAAAGAAGGGGGTGGGGGAGGTTTGGAATGTTTTTGTTTTAATATCTCATAGATACTTAGGGTTCTTCTCATTACTAGAACAGACAAGGAAACTTTGAAGTAAGCAATCACCTTTACTGATCATCTGCCCCAACTCTAAATATGTCCCAAGTCAAGTACAAACTTTGTATGCCAGAGGCCTCAGTTCAATTCCTGGGACCACATAATCTCTATCTGAATGTTGCCAAGAGTAATCTGCCTAGCATAAAATCTGAGAATACATCTCAGCATTGCTGACTGTAGCCTACTATTTTTTAAACTTTATTGATTAATTGGTTGGTTGTTAGGTCACACTCAGTGGTACTCCAGGGTTACTCCTGGCTCTGCACTCAGAAATTAGCCCTGGCAGGCAGGGGGACCGTATGGGTGCCAGGAATTGAACCGGGCCTCTCCGGGATCTGCTGCATGCAAAGTAAATGCCCTATCACTGTACTATCTTTCCAGCCCTATAAACACAAAAATTACCTGAACTGAGATTCTATGCCAGGGTAATCTAGACATTCAAATGGCTAAAATAATACTTTTCTCTTTCCCTATTTGTATCTTTTCCTTATTCTTGTTTAAATTATTCCTACATTTACTCTGCACCAGCAGCAGGATTTGAAGGGGGAGATATGAAAATAGAGACAGGAGTAAGGGTAAAATGTAAGGGAAAAAATCTTTAGAGAGACTTATTTGCTGAGGCCAGAGAAATAGCACTGTGGTAGGGCATTTGCCTTATTTGCAGACAACTCGGGACGTACCCAGGTTCAATTCCCAGCATTCCATATGGTCCCCTGAGCCTACCATGAATGATTTCTGAGCAGGATTATCCTCTGAGCACCACTGGGTATGACCCAAAAACAAGAAAAAACAAAGAGAATCTTAAATGCTGGCCTCCAGGGCAACAAAGCTGGTACTTGGGGTCTAATTTTCAAACCATTCTGAGGAACTAAAAGAAAAGCCTAGCATGTTTGTAATCATGGTGCATACATAAAGATATTATAATATATATTATATATAAGTAACTTTTGCTCATGGATATCAAATCATTTGCATTATAAAGGAGTACATTGAGACTTAGAAGACCAACAAATACATTTTAAGTAAGTTGCATAATGTATAAAATACAATAATAAATAATAAAATAATAATGTATAAAATTTCATGCTACATAGTAAAAGAAATTTATAAACTGGTAAGGTAAGGATCACTGACACCCTGGAGCTTATAGTGATCTTGGGGAGAACTCCAAACCAAGACCATATACTTTGAAACTTAGTTCTCTAGCAATCTCAGAGCCCTAACACAGGAAAGAAGTAGATGTCAAGAAGAAAAACTTTCACAAGCTGAAATGTATGACCCAAAGTTTAAGCACTCCACTTATACATCAAACACTCCTTGAGGTTTCATTTTAGACAGAAATCTCAAAGAATTAGTGGCCTGATACACCAGCCCATAATGTCTGAGAAGAACCAGAAGAGAAATTTGGGACAATAGGAAATATGTGTGAAGGCACATCCAGTGACAGCAATGGTAACAATGATAACTGTCAAAAGGAAATTGAAAAGGTGCATGCTAAAAAAGCAGTCTTGGGCCACTTAGCATAAATATAAATAACTGTACATCTAACTAGGCCCTGAAGGTTCCTGCAGGCAGAAAGATCTGACTACAATTGATTAAAATGCAGAGAATTTCATGCAGTGGTCAAACCTGCATTGTGAGTGACGGATGAAAAGTTTTCAATTACCTATTCCCTACAATAATTACTCATATGGAGTAGTTCTTTTGGTAACCTTAACAGAGGTGATTCTAAGCTGATATGTAATTCTGTAACAAATAAAGTAAGACTCAAAAGAAACTTTAAGATAGGACTTTCTATATTATTTTATATTTCCCCCTACATATAGAAAGTCATTATCCTTGTTTAATGCCCTTTTATATCAGAAATATGTGTGTATGAGTGTTTGTGTGTATATACACCTATACATTTTTTGCTTTATTTTTTCCCTTCTAAAAATGAACGCACATTGCTTCCACTTCTACCTTTCTCAGGATTCGGAGAATTAAAGGACTTGTTTTCCCTCCCAGGTGAAAATACCTCCAAGTTTTCTGCCCCTGTTTTCATCTCTACTCTATTTTCATTAGTCATACAATCAAAAAGCTAATGCTAATCTGCCTTCTGTTATTAGAAAAAATTACAGGTATGTCCACACTTGTCTCCCATATCTGCATCATGGCCAATAAACCCACATTAGTCATTGAACATTGACAGTCTCATTATGTTTTGTTCATTTTGAAGCCTGAGCTTGACGAAGTGGCTTTTGATTCCTCAGGGGTGGGGGAAAGTGGGTGGAAATAGTCCTATAGATAGATGAAAGCCCTTTCAAGCTAAAGAATGCTGACTGGTGAGGAAGAAATAAAGCACTCAGCTTTCGTTTTTTTAAGAGAAAAAAAAAAAAACAACACACATATTTTGCTGAAGAGCCAGTGTGATGCAAATGGCATACCAAAGCATAAACGTGTACGCTTTTTCCAGAGAAATTTCCTTCAAATACTGGCCACAGATGTTCTCTAATAAAGAACAGTTGGCCAGCCCCTGCTGGTGAGTGCACTCACTTCCTTTTGGAGCAGAAGGGTTCTTTGTAAGGCTGGACCCAAATCATAAACATCTGAAAGAACCTGCAACTCTGGGGGTCAGCTGCTCACAGCACCTTCTCATTGACCCTCCCAAATCCTTCCAACTCATGGCTTTCTTTCAGAGTGCCACATTTAATGCTTCAGGATAACTTAGCTTCCGATCCTGTGCCTGCTTTATCTCACCTGTATTAATGGTCACCAAGACCATTCACTCAGACTTATACATGTTAAGTGTATGTGTGTGAGTAGGGAGAGGTGAATTTAGGACAGTCCACATATTCCTTATATCTCTAAAAAGGTTCAAGTCCAAGAGATCTACTTCCCTGTGGTTCAGAAATAAAATAGGTTTTCATAAGGATTTTAAAGTCCTGACAGCAATAAATGTGTTTCAAAAGGAATTAATTAACATTTATTGAAATCTAGATCTAGAAAAAATGGAATTAATTAAATTTCTTTTCCAGTGAACTAAGAGAGTTGGTTCTCCTTCATCAAGGGAAAAGAATATGTATAACAAAAACAGGATTAGGATGAAGAGAATAAAACAATATCATTTATAAACAAGGTTAAATTATGTCTTTTTTTTATAAAGACAATTTTTGAACAGTTTAAAGTTCAGGACAAAACTAAGAGGGAGACAAACACTTCTCCTTTTCCTGTGCATACATGTACAGTCTAACCTGCTATCAACATTATTTACCAGAAAAACTTTTTTTTTCTGTATTGTTTTTGCTAAAGCTTAACCTATATTGACACATGATAAACACCAGTTTGCCTTAACGTTTCATGTTTCAACTTCTGGACAAATGTATAATAATACACACATTAGTTTGTACACATTCACTTATCAAAAATTCTCTTCATTCTGCTTCCTCATTTCTCCCAAAGATCTTTCCCAACAACTGCTAACCTTTCTACTGTCTCTGGAGTCTTGCCTATTCTACTATATCATGCAGTTAGAATTATATAGTGTGTACCTTCATTGGATATAATTCATTTGCTGAATAACATGCATTTAAGTTTCCTATAAATCTATTTTATGGCTTGTTAGTTTGTTTCTTTTGGACACTGAATAATATTCTACTGTCTGAATATAATAGAACCTAACTATTTCTTCACTTAACTGAATGGATTTTGACTGCTTTAGTAATAAATAAAACTCTATCAAATATTTATATTCACAACTTTTTGTGAGCCTTAGTTTCCAATGTCCTTGCTTTTCTTCCAAGAAGCATGATTTATGAGGTGTATAGTAGTAATATCTTTGCAAGAATCTGCCAAATTGTTTTTCAAAATAGCTATGACATAAATCCTCATCAGCATTTAATGTGGTTAATATTTTAAATTTAGATTTTATTTTGGTATCCCATAATAGTTCTAATTCATTTCTCAGGCAACATTTGAACATAAATGAAGCACCCTTTCAGATGCATATTTTACATCAGTATATATTCTTTGATCAGATATCTACCATTTTCTAATAAGTTGGCTTTTTTCTTATGGAAAGTTTTAAGAGTTTGTATATTTTAGATAACAATACATAAGATGTATATTCTATAAATGATTTTAGTTAACCTGTTGCTTGTTCTACAATTCTCTTCATAACTGTCTTTTATAGAACAGAAATTTCCTTTTTTTTTTTTTTGTTTTGTTTTTGGGTCACACACTGCAGCTCTCAGGCGTTACTCCTGGCTCCTTGCTCAGAAATCGCTCCTGGCAGGCACGAGGGACCACATGGGATGCTGGGATTCAAACCACCATCCTTCTGCATGGAAGGCAAGCACCTTATCTCCATGCTATCTCTTGGGCCCAGAACAGAAATTTCTAAAGCTAAATTAGTTCAGGTTAGTAATTACTTCATGGATCATGGTTTTGTGTTGTATCTAAAATATCAGCAAATCATTTTTGGAATTTTATAGTTTTATGATTTACATTTAACTTTGTAATCTCTTTTGACTTAAATTTTTTATGGAGATAAGGTCTGTAATTAGGTTAATTTCGTTCCATGTGATTGTCCAACACTCCTTTTTGACAACCCTTAATGTTTTTTTATCATACTCTTTTATATGTATATTTATTTCTTTGAATACCATGCTAAAATATTATTAAATTATAATAATTATTAAACATTATTCATATTAAATGCTTGGTTTGGGTTTTTGTTCCACCTTAAATGTGTACCAACATAAGTAACAATACTGTCCTGTCTCTACATGAGTGTGAATAATTGTTTCTAATTATAAAAATTTATCTGTGCTAATCCATGGCAACAAAAAGGAAGATTAAGCTTTGGGTAGGTTACTCATGTTCATAGCTTTCAGTCAGAATTCATTGAAACTCTTTCCTCACCTTTATAAAGTAAATTGCACATGGAAAGGATTAAATAATCCAAATGCAATCATGGATCTGCAGTAGTTTGAAAATGCAAAGCAGCAAATATTAAACCATTGTTATGGAGGCTAAAGTAGCACAGCAGTAGGGCATTTGCCTTGCATGCAGCTGACCTCGGCGAATCACATTTGCTCCCCAGGCATCCCATATGGTCCCTCAAGCCAGGAGCGATTTCTGAGCGCATAGCCAGGAGTAACCCCTGAGCATCACCGGGTGTGGGCCCAAAA
>PVKC010020322.1:0-18669 GCA_004027635.1 Crocidura indochinensis
TTTTCCTCAGAGGGAATTTGAACTTTTTGACATTTGTGTTTGTTAAATTGTCTTTCAGATAGTCCTGTTATTTAGGCTTACTTCATCCCAGTTCTGGGACATTAGGGGGACTCCATATACATATGAATTGATGTGGCTCTCAGTTTCTCTACTGCCACTTGAGGATTCATTCAGCTTTCTCAGACTTGCAAAAATCTGTTAATTGTCCATTTGCTTTCTGGTTTCAAAAATTCTCTTGCCTTTATTACTATAGATACTTCATTAAATTTTTTTTTATTTATTTACTTATTATTTTGGGGGGTTGTTACTGTTGTTGTTCTCTTTTTGCGTGTGTGTGTGTGTGTGTGTGTGTGTGTGTGTGTGTGTGTATGGTTTTTGGGTCACACCCGGCAGTGCTCAGGCAGTACTCAGTACTCCTGGCTCCATGCTCAGAAATTGCTCCTGGCAGGCACGGGGGACCATATGGGGAACCGGTGACCTTTTGCATGAAAGGCAAACGCCTTACCTCCATGCTATCTCCCGGGCCCCTGTTCTCATTTTTTTACGCTTTGTTTTATTTATATTTCAGGACCGTGGTTATTAGGTGGTGTTTGTCTTTATTGCTGTAGTGCTCATTGTATATTTTGTTTAATTTTTTTGTTTTTGTATTGTGGTGTTTCTCTTCCTTTTTCTTTTTATTCTCTCAAACTGATGTTGAGAGTCTCTAAGGACTCCACCTAATTTTGACTTGCTTGATTTTTGCCCCATTTAATTCCTTTTTTTCTTCAAACAGAACCACATAACTTGAACCATTTAGTTCCACCTCTCAAATTGAAGGGGAAATAATGGAGGGTACCAAGACTGAGCACTAAGTAGTAGCAAACATAATTGAACTTAAACACCAAATCCAAAGCCAATGACATCAGAATTGATACCCAACCTACAACTACCTAGACACAGAGGGGACCACTTACACTAGCAGCCTGGGGGTGGGTAAGGGTGGGGAAAATGGAATGCAAGCTGGGAATAGAGGTAATGGGAGGACAACTTTGGTGATGAAAATTCCCTTGATTTAATGTAAACATGTACCTAAAATATTATTTTTAAAGATATGTAATCCACTTTGGTCAAAAATAAAAACTATTATTATAAAAAAAAACCTTTCCTTTAGTGGTATATTTGTGGGAGTTTGAGAGAATGCAGAGCTTAATGAGAGCATTTGACATTCATCAGAAGTATGAAATCATTTTTTCATTTTTAGAATGTTTTCTATAGTGCTAGTCTGCTAATTTGCCTGCTAATGTAGTTTCCTACTAGTTTATTAATATCAACTCTTTTTCTCTTCATCAATGGAATCATTTATGCATTTACTGTCACTCTCACTGACTCAATTCACATGTCTTTGTACATATTTGTCACATGCCTGCTATGGTGAGTCTGAGTCAGGCACTCTAAGATGCAAAAATTATGCCATATAATTTCTGGTTATTTTAATAAGTTTACAATTCTAGATTATTTTGGAAGTAAATGATCTGACATTTTCCATGACAATGTGACATACACCATAATATTTACATATATTAACACAATACCATTCTCCTCTCTTGTACAACTTAATTTTGAAAGGCATCTTATCCACATGAAATAATTGATTTTAAGTATTAAATATCATAGTCAAAGGAAAACTGCTATTCACTGTGGATCTTTGAGTTCTTTGGAGGTGAAGCTAAAACTCATTTGAAATATCTACTAAACTACAGATTTTAGGCATATGCAGTGTTATTTTTTTGAGTATGTCTCAAAACCGAAGAAAAAATAAATGGGAAAATTGATTAGAGACTTGCTATTTATGTTCAAGTTAAGGTTTTCTCTAACCATTTTCTCTCTGTAGTTCTGTTGAGAATTTAACTGCACACAGAAGGTGCCAGTTTTTATTTTTCTATACCTGAAATTCATGGAGGATGGAATATTGCTCGGTGTTGACCCATTTATCTGCCACCATGCAAAGAAGTGTCAGACAAAGTGAGATGGCATGAAGTACATTTTAAAACATCAACAGTAGTGTATACAAAAATTGTCAGGTCAATATATTCCTCTGATTTCCTAATTCTATCTAGATCTAACTTCATTTTTATATCATAGTGCACATTATGGTGGAAGCAAAGAAAAAAAGCATTCTTTCAGCTATTTCTATTTTACACTATGTTAACAATAAAGTGACACAAAAGCACCTTATATTTATAAGCTTACAGGTTGTTACACATGTCCAACTTTTACATTTTTTATGTTGAAGAAATATTCAGGATAGTTTATTTTCATGAATATGCAGTATCATTTCTTGTTGAATAAATCAATTCAAATTATCTCAAGTTTCCAAACGATGCTTCGATTATATAAAACTATTGACAATGGTAAGATTGGGGGAAAGGCTCTGAGGAAGAGAAGCTATCACAGGCATTATTGGTCAGAGGTTTATTTGCATCGGGCAACAAATGACTAAGTAAGACCAAACATTGATGAATCATGCACTGTATGAGTGTGAAGCATTACTTGAAAATTATATATGCAAATCATCTAGAACCTTTGGAAAAGGTTTTATTGTTTCAGAGTGTCTCAGAAGTTATAACATTCGCTAACAAAGGAAGATATGACAAATTAAGTTTTTTAAATGGACAGTCAGCTTTTAAGTATCTGAACCAACCTTGGATTGTGGCTAATTGCTCATGTACTCATTTATCCATGACTGACTTACGTTAGGCATGCAAGAAGTAAATGCTTGAAAATGACAGGCAGTCATTGAAAGCTTCTGCTCCCTTATCTCTGCACCACAATTAGGCTTGATTAGTGGTAAGTGATAAATCTAATGGCGGGGGAATTTTGTTTTATAATTTAAGGTTTACCAGTTATGGCATGGGTGAAATAATTTGAATTGACCTTTTATAATATTCACCAGTTTGTAGCTTGTAGATTGAGAGGAAATCAACTTTTAAAAATAAAACCTGTTTTTCTCTATGTTTTCTGAAAGGAAGATATGACAGAGCATCTGGTAATACTTATGTATGATTTTCTAGATTTGATGGATCTGCAAGGTATTTTAAAAAAGATTTTTAAGACAGTAGCCCTTAGTCAGCATTCTTATAACTATATTAAACAAGAACCTGATTTATTAACAAAGTAAAAAAATTCACACAAAAGAAATTATACTAAGTAGGTAATTGCTCATGATTTTTATTTCCTACCTGCATCAATCAATACTTTTTCAAAGTAAGATCATTTTGTTAACACATTTCATATACACATTAATAACAGTGAATATTTAATCAATTTTTTAGCATAAGGAGAAATGGCCACATAGCATGACAGGACATTACCTCAGAAAATTCTGGGTTCTCTAGAGTTATAATAAACAGGGTCATATTTGTTAGGGGTGGAAGAATTTAGAATTTAAAAAACATATAAATTGCATGGTTTATCTATCTTCTTGATATTTCAAAGAACCAACTTTTGCTTTCATTGATCATTTGAATTGTTCTTTGGATTTTCACTTCATTAATTTCTGCTCTAAGCTTTTTTTTTCTTCTGTCTGCCTATTTTTGGTTCATTTGTTGACCACTTTCTAATTTTATAAGTTTTGTCTTTGAGTTATTTATGTAGTCCCCTTCTTCCTTCTGATTTGTGCCTGCAAAGCTATAAACATTCCTCTTAGTATTGCTTTTTTCTGTGTTCCAAAATTTTTGATAATTTGTGTATTCATTCACGTTTGTTTACAGGAATCTTTGATTTCCTCTTTGATTTCAACCCTGACCCACTGGTTTTTCAGTGTTGAGCTGTTTAATTTCCAAGAGTTAATATTTTTCTTTTGTGTTTCTTTGTAGTTGATCTCTAAATTCAGTGCATTGTGATCTGAGAAGGTAGCTTGTACAGTTTCTATCCTCTTGATTTTATGGAGGTATGTTTTAAGAGCTAGTGCATTATGTAGTCTATCCTAGAGAATGACTCAGATACATTGGAGAAGAATATGTATTGAGTTTTCTGGGCATGTAATATATATATATCTGAAAGGAGAAATAGAAGAAATTGGCCTAGTATATATGTGTATATATATATATATAATTGGCCTAGTAGATATATATATATCTACTAGGCCAATTTCTTCTATTTCTCCTTTCAGATCTAGTATAATCTTGTTAGATTTCATTCTGGTTGACCTGTCAAGGGATTACAGGGTAATGTTGAGGTCTCTCGATATTATTGTGTTGCTATTGATGTCTTCTTTTAGATTTGTTAACAGCTGTATTAATATTTAGCTAGTCCCTTATGGGTGTGTTTATGTTTAGGAGTATGATTTCTTCCAGTTGTATATATTCTCAATTGTTACAAAATGGCCACTTTTCACTTATAACTTTTCTAAGTCTAAAGTTTGTGTCATTAATATTAATATGGCCACTCCAATATCTTTTACAAGCATTGTTTGCTTGAATGAGTGTCCTCTAACCTTTGATTTTGAATCTGTTTGTTCTGACAATTCAGGTATGTTTCTTATAGGCAGCAGAATGTTGGATTTGGCTTTATATCCATTTTGCCACTCTGTGTCTCTTAACTGATGCACTTAGTCCATTGATGTTGAGACACATAATTGTCATGAGATCTAGTGTCATATTTATGTAGTAATATGGTGTGTCTCTTGGTCTGTCCTGTCTTTCAGTTTTTTTTAAGGTTGGTTCTGAGTCTGTAAAATGTCTGAGCTGCTGTTTATTCATGAAGCTATGTATACGTCCTTCAAACCTGAATGTGAGCCTGGCTGGATGCAGTATTCTAGGTGAAGCATTCATTTCATTGAGTTTTGTCCCTATATCCCACCACTGCCTTCTGCCTTGAGGATTTCTTGGGACAGATTTGCTGTAAATCTTAAGGATGCTCCTTTGAGCGTAATTTTTCTTTATGTTTAATGAAATTAATAAACCAGCATAGAACTCAATAACTGATCCAAAAGACCATCATCTCTCTTTTCATCTCTCAAGCCGTATTTTTTGTGTGACTGGAAAAATATTTGAAAGCTACATTTTATATTAATAAAATCTCTTTATTTTAAGAGGATAATGATACCACAATACTAATTTCTCATTTTTTCCTTGGTAAATAAAAACATGTATGCTGATATTTATGTCTCATCCTGGAACACAGATATAATCTTTTATTTGTGATACTTAGGTCTGTATTGCCTGTGAGATCAACTCTATATTGTGCCATCTACAGAACTAATATGATGATAGCTACAACTTGCCATATGATCTTACTTATTTCTGGTGTCTGGGAAACTCCCATTTTCCTCTCATTTGAATGTTTTACTGTTTTTTCTCAACTTCTTGGTATGGATGTCTCCATGTTCATGAAGTTACCTCCAGTCTCGATTTGTTTGCCTACCCTCCATTCTATCTCTTCCCATTGAAGTCAGAACTATTGTTTCCCAAGTCTTTGAATTGTTACCTCTTTTTTGTTTATTATTTTTATTTTTTATTTTTAATTATGAGAACAATAATGCAAAGAAAGAGGACAAGCTAAAGTTACAGTGAAAGGACAATCACCTATAATCAGAATTCTCAGTAGTCCCATTGCTGATATCTTAACTTTGAACTTTCAGCCAAAGAACATTAAGAAAAATAAAACAGACCCATGTACAATTACTTTGTTCCTCAAGTCCACAGATTGTAGTACATAATACTTCTTAGCAGCACACAAAACAACCTAAAGACATAAAACATATGTAACTCCTTAAGCATTGAAGGCAAAGTACTTTTTTACATTTCCATGCACACGCATATTAGTTTAAGTTAACCTCAAAAGTTTAAGTGGGTTGTTTTTCTTAAGGATTAGAGTCAAAGGAGCACAGTAAAAATTATTATTACACAGTGGCAATTATTGTTTGCATAGGCCCACCAAAATATGAGGGACATGGAAAGGAAAAGCCTTGTCCTAAGTACAAGGAGACCCTACCTCTGAAGTTTCCTGGCATAAGACCAACTCTAGGCTCCAGGCAAACTAGTTTGTCCAATTCAGGTCATTGTCTGTAGTGTCAATACACTTTTATTTTTCGAACAGTCTCTGTTGTTGATATCATGTTTCTGTATTAAAGAACCTGGAATCCGCATATCCTATATTGCAGTCAGGATGGTTCAGAGCGTCCTCTCATTTCACCTCACAATTAAAGGGCAATGCAGAGAACCCTGTCCTGTAAGCAGGTCGTTGTTGTTGTCAAGTCTTCTTAGTGTTAAGGGAAGTCTCTTTTGAGTAGGTCGATTCCAGAGCCGTGATAGTGTCTTCCGTGGTAGAGGATTGCTTCCAGGTATTATTATAAAAAACCTTGGATGTTTTGTAGATAGCTTCCCTGGTTCAGGGGTGAATGGAGGATGCCCATTCTTCTGAGGCCTGTGCCAAGTCATTATATCAATATTCAGGGCGTAAGGGCCCATTGAACTATGAGATTTGTGTGTTCCAATCTCTATTAGGTAAGAACTTATTTGTATTATAGTATTTTGCCATTTTAATGTGCCTATGCAAACAAGGAACAATGCCATGTGGCGTTATCGGTGCATATGGGGGCCATAAGAACAAGTCCAACAATCCCCATGACATGGTTCAATCATAAGCATTAAACGGAGGGACTCTTTCACCAAAATTCCTTATTGAATAGCTCACAAAGAGAAGACAAGATAAACAGTGGGTAGAATCATCATGGTAAAAGAATATTTAGAAAGAGTTATAGCTGTTAAAGAAAATACATATAAAATATTCAAAAGATATATGTGCCCATTTTATGTCTTTTGAAATAGTTGGTTGTTGTTAAATTGAATGCACGACTTCGATCTGTGATTAAAGCTGTGTAGTACTGATGTTAAAAAGGGTAAAAAAGGGTTGAGGGTGGGAGAGTTAAGGAGTAATGATGAGCTTTGTAGGGGAGTGTGAAAGGGCAGGATCTGTTGGGACAGGAGTTCAGTCTTGGTGCCTAACAAATTAAAGAACTGAGGGTAAAGAGAGTTAACTAAGGGGAAGATAAAGAATCCGGATTGGGAGTTGAGGGAGTAGAAGGGGCTCTGGTGTGGAGGAGGTGAAATATATCAGAGGGATTATATACATTGTATAGATAAATTGTTTATGGATTAGGCTTGGCAGTCAGAGAGGATCATTGTATAGGAAGTCACGTCTACATATACACTGATTATAGAGAGCTATTTGAATATTATCCTCCAAATCTAGGGAATTCCAAAAGCCCGTGCGCTTTTGAAAATGAATAATAGTAAAAAGTGAACTCCTGAATGGGGTCCAGTCTGGGGTGAGGGGATCTCAGTCCCCTGGACTAAGTGGTCAGCCCAGGGAGCCTATGGCTAGCTGTTCTGCCCAGAGCCCCCAACATACTAGCTGAAGAGAAACTGGCATGTGGAGTCTTCTGGGTGCAGCCCTGCCTCTGTAGTTTGTGGATGCAAACGGAGGAATTTTTCTGCCCCTCTTCCCCAAGGGCCCGATTGACCAGGCATGGCCCTGAAGACCTGCTTGGAGTGGGGGGGGATTTAATCCCCTGGACTACGTGGTCAGCCCAGGGGGCCTATGGCTAGCTGTCCTGCCCAAAGCCCCCAACATACCAGCTGAAGAGAGACAGAAGAACTGGTATATGGAGTCTTCTGGTGCAGTCCTGCCTCTATAGTTTGGAGATGCAAAGGGACAATTGTTACCTCTTTGTTAAAGTTTCTCCTTCTCTTTTCTACATCCAGAATTAATGCCATATACTAGAGCCTTACAGGATTTTATTCATGCCCTGCCTATGATATAGGTAGTATGTGTTTTTTTGTGGTAGGAATGGTAGGTGTTAGTGCTGGATAGAGAAATTGAAATTGGTCCTATTAAATTATAATTTCCTGGAGGGCAAATATATATAAACCTATGCATATAACCATATATAATCATTTATACACATATACAAGGTTATATGTATGTAGTAGATTTACACTTTCATGTGATTTGAAACATAGTTTTACTTTGTGTTACTAGCATTTACAAAGGAACAGCCACACAATTATTACTTTTTACAAATCCTTTGAGACATTTTTAGAAATAGCACAAGATTGGTTATTTGAAACTTGAGATGGCTATTAGAAATGTGAATGATCATTTGCCCTAAAGCCAGGGCTGCTCTCATGAGCCTAGGCCATGTTTGTGGTTATGTTGCTGATGTAGCCAGGTGACTTTCCTGAGTGACAGGAACATGGTGGGCCTGATGACTAGCTGGCTCAATCTGGGAGTCTCTGTCACAAGAGATGGGTCTGAATAATTGAGGGAGATGATAGGAGGAGGGGTTGAGGGTGGGAGATGATTGATGAGCTATATTATGGCTGACAGAAAATCATGTGGTCTGGGGTAGGGAGTTAGCAGGTGATTGAAGGGTGTCCTGGGAGAGGGTATATGGTCTCTGTGATTAGCTAGAAGTAATCAGCCATCTGCCTGGGGACACAGCTGTACACAAAGGATACATTAAAGGAAAAGAAAGAGAGAAAGAGGAAAAATATCAATGAATAATACCAAGAAGATCTCTTAAATTTTAGAAATGTTTCCTAGCCCCCAAATTTACACTGTTTACCATCCATACCTCATGCAGGGACATATCCTCTCATTCATTTCCACTTGTAGGGGACATGTCCTTTGTCATGGCAAGAAGATTATAAAGTAACTAATCTGGGGTTACACTTACCTATTTCTGCAGCTGAGTGAGACCAGGAGAGTAAAAAACAAGAAAAGGGGGGGGAAATTAGATAGCAGTGATGGAAAGATTCTTAGTATTATTGTACAAAAACCACTCTCTTTTTTCCTATAACAAATTTAACTTCAATACTTGGCAGGAATTCTTCAACTCTTTCCTGTAAGAGCTTAAAGTAGTTTAAATTTCCCAAATGTAGACCTCACAAGAGGCCAGTGAGTTGGGAGGCAATAAGATTTAAAACTGAGTAATATATTAGAGTCTCATTCATCTAGGTAGTCTGTGACATTTAATTTAGTGATGCACTAGATATGTTTTTGTATTTTATTAACAGAAGCCATTTATAAGACCCTGGGATTGGACACGGTGTGTATGTTCCTCCTGCACTTATTTATTTATCCTGAACAGTCAAACTATGAGCTAAAGAAAATCTAAAGAAAGCCTAAAGAAAATTAAGAAAGGGAGAATAACAGAAATCAAGACATATGAGGAAAACTTTATTGTCCTCTAAAACTTAGGAACTCTATAAAAACCTCTGTGAATAGTGACCATGTGAATATAAAGAAAAAATGAAGAAGGTATTTTGTAAAGGGCTCTTAAGGCTCTAGTCTCTCACATTTTTTAAAGGAGTAAACAGGACACTAAAAGATGGAGAGTAAGAATTGAGACTGGTTAGATTTACATGTTGATAAGACTGCCTCATACATAAGTTGTGGTGATTTTGCTTGTAAAGAACTAGGGTTTGTTTTATTCTTTTTAAAGAAAGGGATTGAATCTTTTCAGCATTTGGCTTTGTTGGCAAGTTATGTTAACACAATGTCACTCATCTATGTATAAATGTGTTAGTGTATCCTGTTTTGGACTACACAGTTTTCAGTTTTACTTCTGAACCAATGGCTGGAAGCACTTGTTCCACTTAAACACTCTTTCCCCATAGTGATCCCATAGTTTTGGCAACTATCCCTGATTTTTCAGCTCACTTATCACGGGCTTGTTTGTGAAAGGTCTGTCTCTAACTAACTGCACAGCCCTGCAGCTTATATGCTAGCTTCCAAATAGGGAGAGCATAGTAGCTCTCTCTTTGGCAGAGATTTAGGCCACAAGGACGCATGAAATGGGTGCTCTGATGATTTGCCAGTGTTCTGCTGGCATGAAGGAGCCCGGACACAGGCTGTTATCTTGTTTGGACTTAAGAAGAGAATCCTTAGAAAAAAAGAGCAGGAGGAGTCAGAATCCTAACCCAAAAGCCTTTTAGGACAAATCAGTGAGTACAGTTGACAGATTTTTGGTTTTTCTTTAATTTCAGAGAAAGTTACAAGAGAAAGGAAGTAGAGGTGAGCAGTCTAGATAACTCTGTTGCTGCATTTCTTGACTCCTAGTTCAAAGAACTCAATGATTTCAGTGTTTCTTTATTCAAATTGAATGCATGTGCTAATGTTAAGTTTTGAATTATAACTAGTGAACTTTGAGATATATGGTGAAGTTGTCCTTCCTGGTAAATAGATTGAAAATTAGAGAGTGGTGGAGGAGCACTCTCCTGAAATTATAAAGAAAATAATCTTTAAAATCTTTGCTGCTTTCATTTTTTGCCCTTAAATATTGACCCTTCTTTGGATTTGTAAAAAGGAAAGGGTTTGATGAAAGTTATTTTTAACAACAGCTGAGATAAAGATGGTATTATCTCTAATGCCAGAGAGGTGACCACAGATAAGGATTTGACTGAGACACTAAGAAGGTGAGTTCCAAAAGGCTGGTTTATCATTCCTCTCATGCAGTTTTGAAAGAGCTGTCATTGGGCGGGAACTTGTGAGCTTTGGGAGCCATTGCTTTCATTCAAATCATCAAAAATAGTTCACCACCCTTCCTACCACTTCACCAATGACTAGAACATAATCTTATTGCAAGATGTTTTCTAAAACATTTTATGGTATTATAGAGGAATATAGAAATATGCTTTGTTTCCTATTTATTTACATCCAAGTGAACTAAATAATTTGATGAAAAAGCTTTCTTGATAGACCTGAGGACAATTTCACAGAAATAGTGTTACTATATATATCTACAAAATGAAACATTTTCTTTTATTTTTATAATTTCAGTTATGGTCAAAATCAGCTATGATATTGTGGAAATGAGAGTTTGGTTATATATGGAGAGTTTATTTAAATGTGGACTACCAGACTTGAAAATTAAATATGAACTACCAGAATTGAAATGTAAATGTTAATAATAACTAATTTGCATAAAATGGGTAATTCATCAAATCGTGTAAAAGCAGGCTTGGCATGCTATTTTGGTAGATATGGCTTACCTTTCTTAATGGCAAAGCTATATGAAAAAGAAAGTAAATAGAATAAAATATCAAGTAAAATTCTGTTTTGAATCTCTTTTCTGGAGTTTTGAAAAATCTCAGTTTACTATACTAGCAGTTAAATATGAAAATAGGATATGCAGGTTGAAATTTTAGAGATGCAGGGAAATTTTGCTTTGGCTCCTTTGCTCTTTGCTGGTGAGTCATGTGTACTCCATCCCTTCCAGTTGCTCTTTTGTTTGATGCTTTATTTAGTCTGTTTTTCTTTACTGTATAATACATATACAGGTATACTTCTGTGCCATGTTAGTCTTAAATTTTAAATTTCCAGAGGATAGAAGCTCCATTAACTTCTCTGAGAAAAATTAGCAGCATGTAATATGTAAATAGTGGTTTATAAAATGTGTTTGCAGGACTATTAATTTACTTATTTTTATTAAGTAGACAAGTCTATTGATGCTGTTTGGTTATGGCAAAACAGAGTGTCATCATTTTGTATATGTGCAGTTGTCAGCATAGGCAAGATGTTTTCAACAGTTTTGAAATCTCTCAATAAATAACTGTAGGTTCTTAGAACCAGATAGGATCTTACAGATTATCTAGCCCAATTTTGTCCTTTCACAGATACGGCTGATAAAGCCTAGAAATGTGAAACTTCTTTCTCTCAATTACACAAAGCTACACAATGCCTAATTTGTACATAGCCCTGAGGACACAGAAATGTCTATTGGGACATAAATTGCATTGAGTTCATTCTTTATGTGTTATTAAATTTATATTTGTGTGGATCTAGTGGTCAGGGTATTGGGGGTGAGTAGATATGTAAGAGTATCTGAAATCTTTATTGTATACTGCCCTTACCTATTGTTTCTGGTTTGGATGTGTCTGGTTTCTTAGAAGAGGGAAAGGCTATTGACACTAATGTCATAAGTAATGTCTTTCACTGATTCTCTGCCCTTGATCCAGAATTTTTAAAATTAATCATTGTGTATTAGTTTTCTTCTGTGAGGGTAAAGTGTCTTTCTCAGCTGATCCCCAGAGGATAGTTAGCTGATTAATAATTGAAGAGTACTTTTGGAAGTCAAAATCAAAGCATCTCTGAGGCTGGGGAACAATTTAATGAAGTTGTAGTGTAGTTCACTATTCCTGGAATTTTATTCCATCCAGTGAAAATTTCATTATCTTCAGTTCTGTTTTATTGTTGAATAGCCTGTTATGTTATTTGTATTTTAAAAATGTTATCAAGGGAGGCATGGATTTCTCTATAAAAAGAAGAGAAAGTTATTAAGTTGAAGTCTAAAATTATTCTCTAAGGCATGTACCTATGTTATAACCCTATTTTATCATAACATCTTGCTTTCTGTTTATAATTTTACTTTATACATTTATTTATAAATCTTTTGATGAATTGTCTGGGGAAAGGTGTTCAGGAGGTCCAGGATTTTTATCAATTATCTGACAACTGGGCTGAAGGCTTCCTATGAGAACCAGAGGATGCAAGGCTTAGGTAGCTTAAACATTTTTCCTTTATTTAATTTAAAATATGCTCAAGAAATTAGGGTGAGGAAACAGTGCTTATTGCATTAGTAGGTCTCTGAAATAAAATATAAAGTAATGCTCTTAAGGTTTGTCAATTCAGTAAGTCTTTTTGTTATCTATCCCATTTATATAAAACAAGTTACATGTTTCTTGTCCAGTGGGATCTTTCATGATTTTATCCTCCCAACTTGTTTTAGAAAAACTATTTTTTGTTACTAGTAAGTATATGAATAAAAAGTAAGTAAACAGTCTCATTTGCTTTCTGATCTTTTGGTTGGCTACCCTTTATCTTTGGGGGAAAATTTAACTATAAATTAATTGAGTGTGTAATACTGGAAAAACACAGAGAAAAAGGAACCTCTTCTGTTGGGGGGTGAAAGAATTTATTCCGAAAACTGAAAATAATAGCAATTTAAAATAGCCATTTTAGAGCACAAAATCTCAAAATTTGTTATTTATGAGATTGATTCTTAAAAACAAGATAAATAGCTAGATCATTACTACATGAATTAACTTTATTATTTATATCTTTATTTAGACAGCATGGTTATAAACATACTTGTAGTTGGGCTTCAGTCATAAAAAAACCAACTCCTTCATCAGTGCAAATTTCCTGCCACCAATGCCTCCCCCACATTTCTCTCCTACCCCATCCCTGCCTGTATTGTAGACAGGTATTCTAGTTCTCTCATTCTCTTACCATTGCCATGATAATTGTTAGTGTATTTATTTCTCTAGCTGCACTCCCTAATCTTTGTGGTAAGCTTTATATCATGGGCTGGTCCATATATTTTGTGGACACAATTTTTATGGACATAATTTGAAAGTTGCATTATATATTAACAAAATTTTTTGTTTTAAAATCTCATCTCTATTTTTTCTGGGTATTATTACAATAATGTATTTTATTTTTCTTAAATCCCACAGATGAGTGAGACTATTCTGCATCTATCTTTCTCTCCTCTGACTCTATCACTCAGCATAGTAGTTTCCATGTCCATACATGTACAGGAAATTTTCATGATTTCATTTTTCTGACAGCTGCATAGTATTTCATTGTGTATATATACCACAATTTCTTTAGCCACTCATCTATTGTTGGGCACCTGGGTTGTTTCCATATTCTGGCTATTGTAACTAGAACTGCAATGAACATTGGTGTGCTGAGGGCATTTTGGTATTGTATTTTTTTTTTTTTTTGTTCTTAGGATATGTCCCATCGAAGTAGTTTTACTGGATCATATGGGAGATCAATTTCCAGTTTTTTGCGGAATACCCATATTGCTTTTCAGAAAGCAATACTACTGGATTAGTAGTATTCTGGATCATATGGGAGCTCAATTTTTTTTTGAGGAATATTCATATTGTTTTCCATAAAGGCTGGACTAGGCAGCATTCCCACCAGCAGTGAATGAGAGAGTTCCTTTCTCCTAACATTCCTACTAGAACTGATTGTTCTTGTTCTTTGTAATGTATGTCAATCTCTGTGGTGTGAGATGGGACCTCATTATTGTTTTGACTTTTATCTCCCTGATAATAGTGATGTAGAGATTTTTTTCAGTACCTTTTAGTCATTTGTATTTCTTCTTTTAGGAAGTGTCTGTTGATTTCTTCTCATTTTTGATGAGGTTAGAAAATTTTTTCTTATTAAGTTTTGTCAGTACCTTGTATATCTTAGATGTTAGCCCTTATCTGATGGCTATTCGGTGAATAGTGGGTTGTCTTTGTATCCTAGACACTATTTCCTTTCAGGTACAGAACCTTCTCAGCCTAATAAAGTCCCATAAGTTTATCTCTGCTTCCACTTGTTTGGACAGTGGTGTTTCCTCCTTGAAGATGCCTTCAGACTCAGTTTCATAAAGTATTTTACCTATGTGCTCTTCTTTATACCATATCATTCCAAATTTGATATCAAGGTCTTTAATCCACTTGGATTTGACCTTTGTGTATGAGGTTAGATGAAGGTCTGAGTTTGTTTTTTTTACATGTGGATGGCCAGTTGTCCCAACACCACTTATTGAAGAGGATTTCCTTGCTCCATTTTGCAATAGCGTGTATATCTGGGAAATATTTTCTGAAAACTCAAATATATTCCATTGATCCTAGGGTCTGTATATTCCAATAATATGTTATTTTAATGACTATTGCTTTGTAATACAATTTAAAGTTAGGGAAAGTGATGCCTCCCAATTTCTTTTTCCTAAGTGTTGCTTTAACTATTTGTGGGCATTTATTGTTCCAAATGAATTTCAGGAGTATTTGATTCACCTCTTTGAAGAATGTCATGGATATCTCTAGAGGAATTTTGCATTGAATATATATATATATAAATATATATATATATAATTCTTTAAGGAATATTGTCATTTTAATGATGTTAATACTCCCAATCCATGGACAGGGCATGTGTCTCCATTTCCTTGTGTTCTCTTATTTCTTTTTTTTTTTTATTTTTTTTTTTTTTTTGGTTTTTGTGTCACACCCAGCAGTGCTCAAGGGTTACTCCTGACTCCATGGTCAGAAATTGCTCCTGGCAGGCACGGGGGACCATGTGGGGCACCGGGATTCGAACCGATGACCTTTTGCATGAAAGGCATACGCCTTACCTCCATGCTATCTTCCGGGCCCCTGTTCTCTTATCTCTTGAAGCAGGGTTTTGTAGTTTTCTTTGTATATGTCCTTCACCTCTTTAGTTTTGTTGACTCCAAGATATTTGGGTTTCTGTGGCAATAATGTGAATGGGATTTTTAAAGGTCAATTTCTTCACTATCATTTATGTATAAGAAAGGTATCGATTTCTGTATGTTAATTTTGCAGTCTGTTAATTTTAAGTGCAGTCTGAATGTTAATTTTTGCTATATGAATCTATTATTTTCAGAAGCTTTTTGGTAGAGTCTTTAGGATTTTCTAAATATAGTAATATGTCATCTGCAAACAGTGAGAGCTTGACTTCTTCCTTCCTATCTAGATGCCCTTTATATCTTTTACTTGCCTAATTGCTATGGTAAGTACTTCCAGTACAATTAACATAGGGGCAGTGAGAGGGGCAGCCTTGTCTTGTACCACATTTTAGAGGAAAGACTTTCAGTTTGTCTCCATTGAGATTAATATTTGCCATGGGCTTGTGATAAATGGCCTTGACTATACTGAGAAAAGTTCCTTCCATTACCATCTTGGTGATAAAAAGTTTTTATCTTGAATGGATATTCGATTTTATTAAATACTTTCTCTGAATCTATTGATATGATCATGTGTCTTTTCTTTTTCTTTTTTTTTTTTGATATGTTGTATTATGTTGAAAGATTTATGTATGCTAAACCACCTTTGCATCTGTGGATGATACCTACTTGGTGTATGATCTTTTTAATGAGGCATTGTATCCTATTTACTAATATTTTGTTGAGAATCTTTGTATTCATTTTCATCAGGGATATTGGCCTGTAGTTTTCTTTTTTGCAGTTTCTCTATCTTTTTTTGGTATCAGAGTAAGGTTAGTTTTGTAAAAACTATTTGGGTGTGTTTCTGTTACTTTAATTTCCTGGAAAAGACTGAAAAGGATAGGTAGTAGTACCTTTGGAAGGGTTTGAAAGAATTCATTAGTGAATCCATCAGGGCCTGGCTTTTATTTTTAGGAACACTTTTGATTAGCATTTTAACTTACTCAATCGTGATGGGTCTGTTTATATATGCTATATCATTCTGGTTCAACCATGGCAGATTATGAGTCCAATAATTTATTCTTTTCTTCCAGATTCTCTTATTTTGTGGCATAGAGTTCCTCAAAGTAATCTAGAATTACTTTTGAATCTCTGTAGTATCTGTAGTGATCACTCCTTTTCATTTCTAATTCAATTTGTTAATTTCACACTCTCTCTCTCTTCATGAGTTTTGCCAGTGGTTTATCAATCTTGTTTATTTTATTCAAATAACCAAATTTTACTTTCATTGATCTTTTGACTTGTTATTTGGATTTCCAACTTGTTTATTTCTTTTTTAAGTCTTGTTATTTCTTTCTGTTTACATATTTTTTGTTAATTTTATCGATCACTTTCCAATTTTATAAGCTGTGTTATATAGTATGTAGGCCCTTTTCTACCTTCCTGATGTGTGCTTGTTAAACTATAAATTTTCTTCTTTTTTTTTTTTTTGGTTTTTGGGTCACACCCGGAAGTGCTCAGGGGTTACTCCTGGCTCCATGCTCAGAAATTGCTCCTGGCAGGCACGGGGGACCATATGGGGCACCGGGATTCGAACCAAACGCCTTACCTCCATGCTATCTCCCGGGCCCCCAATTTTCTTCTTAGTCCCAATTTTTTCTGTGTCCCACAAATTCTGTAAATATGTGTCTTTATTTACATTTGTTTCCAGGAATTTTTTGATTTCCTCTTTGATTTCATCTATGACCCACTGGTTGTTCAGCAGGGTGCTGTTTAATTTCCAGGTGTTAAATTTTTTCCCTGTTTCTCTTTGTAATTCATTTTTAATTTTCTTTATTTTTTTGCCACACATGGCAGTGCTGAGGGTTTATTCCTGGTTCTGCTTTCAGAGGAGCTCCTGCTTTCATGGAGATTCTGGCAGGCTCCTTGACCCATAATGGATGCCAGAGATCAAACCTGGGTCTGTCCCGGGTCAGCAGCATGCAAGGCAAACACCCTACCACGATGCTATCAATTGGGTCCCTTTAATTCACTTATAATTTCAATGCAATGTAATCTGAAAAAGTAGTTTGTACAATTTTATGCTCTTTATTTTATGGAGGTATTTTTATGGCCCAGTATGTGGTCTATCCCAAAGAATCACCCAGGTGCACTGGAGAAGTATGTGTATTTAATTTTCTGTGGGTAGGCCACTTTCTTCCTTTACTTTTTTTAGAGCTAGTAAATTCTTGTTGGCCTATCTAGAGGTGATAGGGTAGTTTTGAGGTCTCTCACTATTATTGTGTTGTCATTGATGTCTTCTTTCATATTTGTCAATAATTGTATTGAATATTTTGCTGATCTTTCATTGGGTGCATATATGTTTAGGAGCATGGATTCTTCCTGTTGAATGTATCTCTTAATTATTATGAAATGTTCATTTTTGTTCCTTATACATTTTAAGTCTAAAGTTTGTGTAATCAGGTATTAAATATGGTCACTCCAGCTTAAGGGAATTGTTTGCTTGGATGATTATCTTCCTACCTTTGAGTTTGTGTCTGTTTGTTCTGACTATTCAGATGAGTTTCTTGTAGGCAGTAGAATGTTGAATTTAGACTTTTGATCCATTTGCCACTCTGTGTCTCTTAATTAGTGCTTTTAGTTAATTGATATGAGAGAGATTTGGGATTTAGTGTCAACTTTATGTAGGAGTTTCATGTGTCTCTTGGTAAGTCTTTTAAAGCAGATCTTTGAATTTATCTTTTAAGTTTTGAGTCTGTAACAATTCTGAGCTGTTGTTTATCCTTGAAGCCATATATGCTTTCTTCAAACCTGATTTGGGTCTTGTTGGGTGAAGAATTCATTTCATTGAGTTTTTTTTCCTTTTTTTTTTATTTAAACATCTTGATTACATATATGGTTGTGATTAGGTTTCAGTTATGTAAGGAACACCCTCTTCACCAGTGCAACATTCCCACCACCAATGTCCCAAATCTCCCTCCCTCCCAACCCACCCACACCTGTACTCCAGACAGGCTTTCCAGTTCCCTCATACATTCACATGATTAGGGTAGTTCTCTGTGTAGTTATTTCTATAACTGCACTCTTTGTGGTGAGCTTCATAAAGTGAGCTGGAAATTCCAGCCCTCCTCCCATTGACTCTGATGATTGTTGCAATGATGATTTTTATTTTCTTTAAAACCCATAGATGAGTGAGACTATTCAGCATCTCTCTCTCTCCCTCTGACTTATTTAACTCAGCATGGTAGATTCCACGTACATCCACGTATAGGAAAACTTCATGACTTCATCTCTCCTGACGGCTGCATAATATTCCATTGTGTATATGTACCACAGTTTCTTTAGCCATTCGTCTGTTGAAGGGCATCTTGGTTGTTTCCAGAGCCTGGCTATTGTGAATAGTGCTGCAACAAACATAGGTGTGAGGAAGGGGTTTT
>PVKC010020323.1:0-18667 GCA_004027635.1 Crocidura indochinensis
AGTATATTACATTTTCTTTGATTGATACCTTGGTCTTGTCCACACTTATTTTCCCCTGTCTGTTGTATCTATATATTGATGTTCATGACTTAGTGTTTTGAATTTATAGTTTAACTTACATTGTCTCTTATTTGAAAAGTGTATATTACCCATAATTTCAAACTTTTTATTTAATTGCCCTCTACTTTATAAATAAAAGGTCATGTATAGCAAATACCATATGCCTATTAAAGGAATTATTTGTTTGCTTGTTTGTTCTATAGTTTTTTTTATTTTTCGGGCCACACCCATTTGATGCTCAGGGGTTACTCCTGGCTAAGTGCTCAGAAATTGACTCTGGCTTGGGGGAACCATATGGGACGCCAGGGGATCGAACCTCGGTCCCGTGATCCTTCCTTGACTAGTGCTTGCAAGGCAGACACCTTAGCTCTAGCACCACCTCATCAGCCTGGTTTGTTCTATAATTAATTCACTTAGCTTCAATTTTGTCCCAATCACTTTTATACACATAGTAATCTCAAGTTTTATCTAGATAATAGGAGCAGTTACTTAGATTATTTGTAAATGAACCAAAATAGGCAAATGTGTAATGTATTGGCCATTTTGCTATTAGTTCTTAATGTAGACAAGTAGAGATAGATCTTAGAGTATGCCAAA
This sequence comes from Crocidura indochinensis, assembly GCA_004027635.1. NCBI lineage: Eukaryota > Metazoa > Chordata > Mammalia > Eulipotyphla > Soricidae > Crocidura > Crocidura indochinensis. The sequence goes on from PVKC010020323.1 coordinate 658, forward strand.
TATCTCTCTCAGGAAGAGAGAAGTCCTGCAGAGTAATTTATCTTATTTATTATCTCTTTATATGTGTCCAGTTAATCTCTATTTAATTCAAAAGCTAATTAATTCTTGATGATTATGTTTATCTGATCTTCCTTTTTATGTTTTTCTTCCAGCTGGGAAAAATAAAATAAAAAGAAAATACTGAATTATGTGAATATCCCCATCTTGATTTTGGCTTAAATAAGGAATCAATAAAAAAGCTTAAATTTTTTAACCTTGGTCTCTCAAATTGCTATGAAAATGAGAATTATCTACTAGTTTCATTCATTATTTTAGTAAATCTTAATTCTTTCAACTGGAATAATTGATATTTAAAAAATGAAAGGCATACTGTTATTCCATGTAATTTATAAAAATCATTTATGTGGGGGCAGGGCAGTGGTGCTGGAGGTAAGGTGCCTGCGCTAAACTAGGACGGACCGCGGTTCGATCCCCCGGTTCCCCATATGGTCCCCCGTGCCTGCCAGGAGCGACTTCTGAGCGAATAGCCAGGAGTAACCCCTGAGCGTCACAGGTGTGGCCCAAAAACCAAAAAAAAATAAATAAATAAAATCATTTATGTGGTAACTCTTTCTACTTTTTATTTTATGGAGGTAAAGTGTTGTTCTTTATATTTTTTCCATATAAATATATAAGCATTTATGTATATGTATATGGCTCATATAGTTGTAACAGGGATATTAATACTATATGGTTTTACAAATAGATAAATGGAGAGATACTATTACTAAATCCAAGGCTAGAAATAACTGGAATTCAGTTTAACACTAAATTCTTATAGATTTTTCTTAGATTGCCTTTTTTATTGTAAGAATTTATTCAAGAGACAAAATTGATTAACATATTGAGGTAAACTAACATAACATAATATAGTAACAAAACATAACATATAATTAATATAATAATACATGTAAGTCAAAGAACATTTCCGATTAAAACACAATTTTTTATCATAATGGCTTGCATATCTTTCACAGTAGTATTTTAGGTACATATTAACATTGAATCAGGGGAATACCTCTCACCAAATATGCCCTCCCCCCATCCCAATTCCCTTTCTGCAACCCATATACCCCACCATTCCCCCCACTCGGGCTGCTAGAGTAGGTGGTTCCCTCTTTGTCTAGCTTACTATTAGTGATCATATATCTGTTTGGTCCTGGTACCCTCCCTTGTTTCCCCCTCTATTTAAGAGGCAGAGCTAAATAAATTGAGTTATGTGGTTTTGTTTGAAGGAAAGAAAAGCAATAGATTGTGGTACAAAATAAGAAAATTAAATTTTAGAAAATATTTGTACACACACAATTCTAATATTTATTTCTAAAGAGAAAGTATGCAAAACCTTAGCACAAGTTTGCATTTAAAATTGTTTTACTATATTTCCATCAGGGAACAGTTATTAAATATAGTGAAAGGCCAGCATTATGAAGGAATAAATTTTACTGTACTTTTTAACTTAGCCAAATATGTCTATGGGCATTTTAAAACTATCTTATTTTCTATAATAATTTTATGTAGTTTTTTCTGCCTTAAAAATAAATCTGGAGGATGTAAAGTACAGAGTTTAGTGAACTTACCTTACATGTGGATTATCCCAGTACAAACCTTGCTTAAGGTCCCCTGAGTCATGAGTGATTCCTGCTCTGAGAGCCAGGAATAAGAGCTGTGAACAGTTAGGAGTAGTGTACTATTTGTCTAAGAAAAATAAGATATATTTAAATCTATCATTCACTTCTTAACACAGTCAAATAGCTCTTAGTATATTCTTAATTTTATTTTGGGGCAATACCCAGTGATACTTACGGGTTTCTTATGACTCTGTAGTCAAGTAATTACTCATAGGGGTACTTTAGGTACCATATGGAGTTCTGGGAATCCAATATGCAGGAGTTATACACAAGCCAAGCACCCTACCAGCTATACTATCACTCTGGTCCCAATAAACCCTTAGTGTGTTTATGACAGAAAGTTGTTAAGTTAATTTTCACAGAAAAATGGTAGATATATATACATATATTCATATATGTGTGTATAAGTATATTTATATATGTATATATATATACATATATATATACTTACTTTGGATTAGAAGAAAATTAATCATTATTTGCTACGAGTTACAATGACTGCACCAGTGGTTCTCAAACTACGGCCTGCGGGCCACATACTGTATTTGTTCCCATTTTGTTTCTTCACTTCAAAATAAGATATATGCAGTGTGCATAAAAATTTGTTCATTGTTTTTGTTTTTACTATAGTCCAGCCTCCAACGATCTGAGGGACAGTGAACTGGCCCCCTGTTTAAAAAGTTTTAGGATCCCTGGCTTAAACAATTGACATTGTTTGGAATCAATGACTAGTGAACTCTTTTTTTTTGGTGGGGGGTTGGGCCACACCCATTTGATGCTCAGGGGTTACTCCTGGCTATGTGCTCAGAAATCGCCCCTGGCTTGAGGGGACCATATGGGATGCTAGGGAATCTAACCGTGGTCCATCCTATGCTAGCGCTCGCAAGGCAGACACCTTACCTCTAGTGCCACCTTCCCTGCCCTGACTAGTGAACTCTTTTCTTTTTTAGTTTTTGGGTCACTCCCGGCAGTGCTCAGGTGTTACTCCTGGCTCCATGCTCAGAAATTGCTCCTGGAGCAGACACGGGGGACCATATGGGGCACCGGGATTCGAACCGATAACCTTTTGCATGAAAGGCAAACGCCTTACCTCCATGCTATCTCCCGGGCCCGACTAGTGAACTCTTAATAAGCAATTTTAATTAATTGTATAGTTCAAGTTATTTTCTTATTTTCACTCTTGAAGAAATATGGTACTCTGAAATTTTGTTTAATTGTACTGTGTAAAAAATAAATGAAAAGGGGCCAGAGAGATAGCATGGAGGTAAAGTGTTTGCCTTGCATGCAGAAAGTCAGTGGTTAGAATCCTGGAATCTCATATGGTCCCCCAAGCCTTCCAGGAGTGATTTCTGAACCCAGAGCCAGGAGTAACCTCTGAGCAATGCCGGGTGTGATCCAAAAAACAAAAAAAAAAAAAATATATATATATATATATATATATATATATGAAGTGAAAATTATTTTATGATAAACATGCAATTTTATTTAAATATATTCATATATCTTAGTTGCCTATTTCTTTAGAATTCAAGATACAGATATAATAATCAAGAAGCTAAGTTGTATCTCAGTCATGTTTTTAAAATGTCCCTCTATCTTTTGTCCCATAAGCAAATAATTCAAAAATTATGCTAAGTTGTAAATTGAGGCACATAAGTAAGAAATTATATCAGCATGCTACAATCTTCTCTAATAATGTGTCTATAACACACTTAAAAGTTTAATTTACTTTGATCAAGGGAAATAAATTTCTGCACTCAAGCTAAGTGTTGTTGTGATGATTTCTTATAAATATATCTTCTAGAAATATATTTACTTAGATTTTTATATATTTTAATTTTTGTTCTTCATTTTTTGAAAGGCAATTTTTCTGGGTATCATCACCTTCTATCCTTTATTTCTGAAATTTGTTCTTACTTTTAGTGGGCTTCTTTTTTATATGACAGATAATATAATCTTTCATGGATTTTAGTATTATACTTGTTTCAGTTTATGAGCATCTTTTAAAATTTATCTCCTGGATAGGTGATTTTATCCTGCTTGGAGTTGACTGATTTACTGAAGTATGTAGCCTAATGCAGTTAATCAAATTTGAGAGATGTCTAAGTCTTATGAGCTGAGCCAGAGTTTCTATTGAGGCTAGTCAGGAAAAATAGAGTAACAGAACAGGTAATATGTAACAAGAGGCAATAATTATACCCATATTTTTAAGTATCAATGCAGTAACTGCATAGTTAAGAGGATTCAGAATACATGATGAAAATCTGTATGCTAGATGGTGAAATAATGAAAATCACTGAAGCCCTTCAAACAGCATGGAGAGGAATATCTAATTCTCTCTGACCATATTGCTGTCTTATGATGTCATGCCTTGCAGTATACAGCAGGGTCATTAGCAATTAAGAATTTTATGAATAAATTAAAAAATAGAGTTATTTTTAATAGTATAGCTATTTAGATAGATGCAATTATAAATGGATAGATTATACAATATATGAATGCTTAATTAACACATATATATAGAAACCACAAAAAAGAACATAGAATGTGATATGTTTGTCATTAAAAGTGTAAACTTGGGGCATTTGTCTTCCATGCAGAAGGACAGTGGTTCAAATCCTGGCATCCCATATGGTGCCCCATGCCTGCCAGTGGCAATTTCTGAGGGTAGAGCCAGGAGTAACTCCTTAGCACTGCCAGGTGTGATCTCCCCCCAAAAAAGTGTAAACTTAAAAATATAATGAACAGAAATCACTATTTTATAAGAGCACATGAGTAAAGAATGAAATGTGCTTAGACAACATACATATTATACAGCTTTCTAAGTATATGTCTGTAAGATATAAGTAGACACTAGATATAAGTAGACTGAAAGAATGGAAAATATTGTGGTTGTAAATAAAGATAGAAAAATATAGAGTTACAAAAATAAAGTATGTTATTAGATTAGAAATGTTTCTAGTCTTAGGTGCTTAGGTTGATGAATTTGTTCCCAATATAAATACTGTTTATATTGACTCAATAATTCTATTCATTTAAAGTGATTTTAACATTATTTTAAATTTGGTTGATATATATTTAATGCTTATTAGGTCAGTACTACAAAGTGATGAGAAATAAAAAAAAATAGTCCTAACTTAAGACTAACAGAATATTTTATTGACTGAGAACTTGTTAAACAAAAGTACTTAAATAATTATATCCATTGGCCGTAACCCTTCAAATATGTTACTTTGTTGCCCTTTAGTAAAGGTTACATAATTACATAATTATGTAAGAACATCAGAACATGTTCAAAATATGATATTAGTTCTAAACTAAAACAAATTTATAAGATAAAGATATTGTTAGGTTAGTAAGATACTATAGCAGTCAGGGCAATGCTTTGTGCTGCACACTTCCTTTTTTTTTGCTTCTTTTGTTTTTTTGGTTTTTGGGCCGCACCTGGGTGTTCTGTGCTCAGGGGTTACTCCTGGCTGTCTGCTCAGAAATATCTCCTGGCAGGCACAGGGAACCATATGGGACTCCAGGATTCAAACCAACCACCTTTGGTCCTGGATTGGCTGCCTACAAGGCAAACGCTGCTGTGCTATTTCTCCGGCCCCGTGTTGCATGCTTCTGACCGTGGTTCCATCTCCCATCCCCTATAAGGTCTCCAAGCACCTCCAGGAGTGATCCCTGACCACAGACAGGAATAAATCCTGAGCACTCCTGGTTGCTACTCAAAAATATAAACAAACAAAACAAAAAATAGAAAGAAAAATGTATGTTTATTATTTGAGAATAGCAAGAATAGAATACAAAGCAATTTGTTCCTTGAAGGTAGCATACTTTGCAAAAGCAGAGCTGAATGCACTCTTAACAACATATGAAAAAAGCTCTATGAAAGTAGTATGTGAATAATTACCCTTTAATAATGACTTTAAAATTCTTTAGTGCTTTGGTAGTTTAGTCATCTTAGTAATGCTCATGTATAAGGGCCACAAGATAGTACCAGGTTTAAGACATTTGTCTTGAATGCAACTGACTTTGGTTCAATGACCTAGCAGCACACCTAGTCCCCTGAGCATCACCAGGAGTAACTCCTGAGCACAGAGGCAGCTGTAGTCTCTGAGAACTTCTGAAGAGCCATGTTCCCACACCAAAAAAGAAAAAAAATGGGACCAGAGAGATAGCTCAGTGATAGGGCATTTGCCTTGCATGATGCTGACCAAGACTGATGAGTCCAGCAACCCATATGGTCCCCTGGCCTGCCATGAGTGATTCTGAGTGCAGAACCAGGAGTAACCCCTGAGCACCTCTCGTTGTGACCCAAAAACCAAAAAATAAAAAAAGGAAAAAAAGATGAGTCTTTAATACCATGAACTGGAAATGCGTACCTATTTATCTTTTATTTTTTAATAGTAAATCTTAAGTTTCTCACATAAATCTTTTACATGCATCATCACATTGACAATAAAAGACTGATACATAGTAAAGAAGGGAAAAGGACCAATGATAATATATCCTGAGAGTTGGCTTACTGACTGGAGTTGGCAAAATTGACTGATGGAAAGATACATACTGACAGTGATGATAAAGATGTGGACACTTTGGTGGTAGATGTGGAATAGTCACATTCTGGGTTTGTCACCATTAATAATATTGTACATCATTGTGCCCTGATTAAAAAGAATCAATAACATAATTAAATGTTTATAAAGATCTAAATATAGAAAGCTCATCTGTGACTGTGACGTAGTTGTGCATTCTCAAAAAGAGGTTGACCACCTAAGTGACCTTGGAAAACTACATATTAAGGTTCTGCTCTCTTTGTTCATAAACTGAAAAAAAATAAATTGACTATTTATCTGATATCTATTTATTTAGAGGTAGGTTTCATATTATAGATTTAGAAATATGTAACAGGCAAGAATGAAGAATTAATGTTTCTTGAAATCTAATGTACTCAAGCAATTCACTGATACATATGTGTTTTTCATCAACTTGGAAAGCATATTCAGCTTTTTTTTAAAACTTATTCAATTAGTTTTGATTAACCCAATATATAACTTTCCACCCAAATTTTTCCTAAAAATGTGTCCACTTTCCTACAATAATACACTCAAAAGAAATTACATGCATTTCCCCCTCTTAGTTTTTCTGATTTAATAAGTCTGTATTTTAAATTCTCTTTAGAACATCTAGCAGTTTTCTTGTTAGCTCTTTTATGCCATAAGGAAAACCTTTAATCTCCATATCAGGAGCAATATTTAATAAGAACTATAACTTCACCAGCATTGCCCTTTCCTCTTTTGTATCTGTGAGACCTAAAGCTGTCTGATATCTTTTCTATTATGCCCTATTGAATCAATCAGTCATTACTGAGATTAATATTTCTAAAACATCCTCATCTCCTAGTTTATATACTCTCCCAACTATCGTTATAGCTAAAACATTGCTAAATGCAACTTATATCATCATCATGAGCACTGGATTAGTGTTTGTTTTCTTACTTTGATTCAGTAACCATTTGACGTGGTTGGCATGAGGACTTTTTGTTTGTTTGTTTGTTTATTTTTGTTTTTTTACAGGGATGCACCTATGTACAGTTTAGGAGGACCAGGACACCACATGTGATTTTTCATTACCAGGCCACTATTTTGATTCAAGAACTAAAAAAAAAAAAAAAAAAAAAAACACATGTTCTGTGAGTACTCTGAGATAAGAAGACTTGGCCACTTAGGGGGCCTTTGGGGTTCTTCATGACCACATATAACTGATGCTTATGGACATCAGGTCAAACAGGAATCGGCATTTACCTTAATATCTAAATGATTTCTCTGGCCCTAGACAAAAGATCTTGAAGTTCAAAATCATCTAGCTATTTAACCTTGTCCTTGGGAAGGAACTCGTCTATATTTTGTTTATTTATTTTTGGGCCATCTGTGGCATTGTTCAGTTTTACTCTTAGCTCTGAACTCAAAAATCACTCCTGACTGGTTTCAATATTGGAAATCTGACCTAGGTCAGCACACCAAGTCATCTGTACTCAAGGCAAGCACCCTACATGCTGTGCTATGTCTTAAGCCATGAGAAAAAAAAAAGATGATAATCTTAACATTAAGAACCAGAAATACTTTATCTATGAACATCATGGCTGATAGAATTTTGGTTCTAGAGTTTACTAATTGGGATCTTATCCTAAAAATAAGATATTCATCATGCAGCTGGAACAATGTGTTGAAAAATGATATTCTTAGCACAAACATAAAAACAGGAATATTCAATATCTGTGTCTTTTTCTACTTAAAATCCAACATCACCCTTCAATCCTGGGGGAAATCTCAGTGCATTTGATGACTTTGTGAACACAATGGAATTCGGTTGTCTTTCAAAATTTCTTATAGGTCACACACAACTAAGAAGTCTCATGTGCAGTCAGGATTTTTTTTTTTGGTTTAATTTTCGGGTCACACCAGGTGATGCTCAGGGGTAACTCCTGGATATGAGATCAGAAATCGCCCCTGGCTTGAGACACCAGGGGGGATCGAAACAGAATCTGTCCTTGGTTAGAGCATGCAAGGCAAATGCCCTACTGCCTGCACCACTGCTCCAGTTCCAGATATTTATATACATTTTGGTTTTATTGCCTTGCTCCTAACTAATGATAGAACCACTAGTGTACAATTATTTATTTGCATATTATTATTCAACTAATGAGCGGTGTCTTCACTATTATTGTGATATTTCAACATTTAATGCAGTTGATGTTTTAAAAAAATACAGAAATAAATAAGAATTTTAAAACAACATACCAGTACTCTTTTACCTGTAAAACACTTATCAATAATTTATAGTACACATTGTTCCTTTCACTTGTTATTAATGCATAGCTCTGAACTCTTATGACTTGAAAAGTCAATGTTCTTTCTACGATATTGAATTGACAATAGGAATTGTCTCATGCAACTTAGAACTCAAGGATCAGTAAAACTAAACATAGATGTGAAAGTTTATGTCATCTCTTTCTGATAAAAGTTTAATTTGATCATTAATTTTAAAAATCAAAGAAAAAATAAAACACTGGGAGCTGTGAACTTTCTCTGTGGACCACAAAAGCAAGAGAAAAAACAAGTCCACTGTAATGTTCTGCTTTAATTGTGCAATAGGCAACTCTACAAATTGATTCCATCACAACAATGCAATTCAACATTTTGGGGGATTTTAATTGATTTTAATATTGCAAGCATCTTATCTGGTTCATTGCTCCCTATGGCATTTGAGAGTTGTATTTCAGTATGGGCAGTTACTATATTAAATCAGTATATCAATACACCCTGCATTAAGAAGCCAGGGCCTCAGAGAATCTATGAATCAAAGAGGCTAGAAAAATGGTTGCTCAACCCCAGCTTTCCTATAAGAAATGCATTAATGAAAAAACACTATAAAAGTTCTCTGTGCTGAGGGATACATAAAGCAAAAACGCATAGCATGGTAAATATTTCTTTTCCATATATTGATAGAAAGCATTAAAATGTTTTCTCTGGGGCAGAAAATTCTAATGGCTATATCAAAATAATGCATAAGCTGTGAGTTTTAAAAAAAGCTATGACCTTGTTTATGACAATGTGAAGAAAGTTTCTTTTCTCACAGGGATAAGGCAGATCCTTCCAAGGACCTGTGTAGCCTTGAATTTGTAGGTGTGCATATTTACAGACCTTTGTATTTTTGCATACAAGTTGCAAAACTCTGTTTGTGAACAGTCCCCAAAGACCATTTATTTATGAGCAATTTAAACTGTAAAACTGGTTATATTATCTATGTTGTCAGTGGCAGAAATGATTAGCAAAAAGATAAAGAGTAAAAAAGAAACAAATTGTATATAAAATGGTGCAGAATTAGAGTGTTATTCTATGGTGACTGAGTTTGTGGTTGCAATGACATCTATTTCGGGACACGTTAGTTCTCACAATGCTTATATGTGTTATTATTATGTCTATCCCTAAGAGTCCCATGGTGGTTTGCTACAATAAATCCCATATTCCCGACTGTGTTGGTCTCATATAATGTCCAGGTTGCAAGGACAGTCTGAAACAAAGGGATAAGATGGTCATGTACTGAGCACAATTTCTGCTACAGCACTCTGGCTCTCTCTCCAGACACATAAGCTATTGTTTCTGTTAACAGGAAGAACAATTAACAGGAACATTAAGAGCCAGGGAGGGATGTTTCCATAGCTATGGATCTCAGTTGACAAATACCAAATCAACAAGTACCTTTACAGTAGAAAAGTCAGGGTGATTTCCTATTCTATTCTTCTCTGGTTGTTCATTTGCTGCTCTGATACCCGAAACTTGTTTTGTTCTAGTGTTGTCTGGACACATTGATTGTCCCAACTGAACTAAGTTTTACCGAGGGAATTTTCCTGATTTAAGTTTTATTTTTTTAAATTAGGAGGACAATTCAAGTGCCAGATATTTAATTAGTATGTTCTCTTATAAAGAGTGAGCCCTTAGTCTCAGTATCACATGCTATCGACCACTTCTCTCTTACAAATAATATAAAGTGGGCAGATTGTTCTCCAAGAATTTTACACATTAATGAAAAACCAGGTTAAAATAAATTTGAGAAGACTTTTGTATAGAAAAAAAAAAGTTCTTCTACACGTGTCCTTTCATCATGGCTTCAAAAATCCAACTAGTAAGTTAGAAAACAGTGGTGGGAGCATCATATTACCCAAATAATTGTATCAATTGTTTCAGCAATTAACTTCCTTGTAGGGTAGATAAGAAGGTTGACTTTTTGCTGCTATGCAAAAGTCAGAAATATCACTTAATGACAATTGTACTGATGAACGGTTTTGTAGAGGGAAGAGAGACAGACGAGACAGAGAGTAGAGACAAATCTTGGATTCTGAAGTCAATAGCACTCTGGAAAATATTGGTGGAAATGAGATTGCGTGGTTTTTAATCACTAAATATAGACATATTTAACTAAAGATCTGAAGGAAGTAACCTGTTCAAAGTTACACTATTTTGAATTTAAGATGTATCTTTTCACAACCACCAAAGAAAAACTATGGGATTTAAAATTGTATTCATATATATTCTGAAAATAAATAACAGATGCTATCTAAGATCTTTAAAGCAGCAACAAATAAACTAAAATAAAATATAGTGGGGCTGGAACAGTAGCGCAAGCAGTAAGGGGTTTGCTTTGCCCATGCTAGCCTAGGACAGACTACAGTTCTATCCCCTGTGATCCCATATGGTTCCACAGGCCAGGAGCAATTTCTGAGCTCATAGTCAGGAGTAATCCCTGAGCATCACTGGGTGTGGCCCCTAAACAAAACAAAACAAAAACAAAATGAAATGAAATATAGTAGGAGGAAACACAAAATGTCAGTTCATTTACAGTTGGAAATATATTGGTGATATTGAATTTCATTATTTGCTCTTTATTTCTGTTGAGCAGACATTTTTTAGATACATGGAATATGAGCTTTTGTTGATTAAATGTTCTACTCTAATCTTGACATTTATTTGTATTTCTAAAATTTTCATGACTATTTCTGAATTTTCTGATTCCAGGAATTGACAGTTTTGTTTGGGGTAAAATAAGTACAAATTAAAACAATACCAGTGTAAATGATCAATCTTTTTTTATTTAGATTCTTATTTCAGTAGGGAAGGATTTTGAGTCTCTAAAAATGTTTCAAATTAATGAGTTAGATTAATAAAACCATGCATGGATTTTGACTCCTCGGCTTCTTTTGAACAACTACATAAATCTGCATTATCTTTTTTGTCCTAGTATCATCTTACCCAAATATACATATATATATATATAATAAACTGTATTATTTAAAAATAACTAGACACTAATTTATAATAGATTTTACTATATGCAAAAATATATGTGGTTGTATCTCTATGCATTATAAAAGTTTAGCCCTTGAAAGATGGCTTTAATAAAGCTACTTGGCTTCATTTTATATATATACGTATATATATATACACACACTCCAATAATTGGAATATCCTTGTTATATTTATCTAGGATTGCAAACCCCTCAAAATTTCAAATTAGAAAAACTGATTTTGAACATTATTGCATTATATCATAAATAATAATTTGATAAGAAATACTTTCATAGAATAGAAAATCAAATCTAAGTGCAACAGTGTGGCATACTAATAAATATTATTATGAAGCAACTCTGTTTTCCAGATTTCTACACAGTAGTTTTGCTTTAATGTGTAACACAAAGAGGCTGAAAAAATAGTTTAAACCTGTGATTTGAGGAAGAAGCACATAAGACTGTAATATTTAAGTCATTATTTCTAAATTCATGACTTAGGTATTAAGGATAAATTTCAGACATCATTTTAAGCTTTAGTGAAGCTTCTGTGCTTATTAGAGTTTTAGACTCTGACCCTGAGGCAATTAATTTAACAATACTTGGATGACTCTGCAGATCGTATGTAAGAAAATATTTTTCAATCTTAGTTTTATTTAAACTTGTTTCTTTGACTTCTTTCCTTCCTTCCTTCTTTCCTTCCTTCCTTTCTTCCTTTCTTCCTTCCTTCCTTCCTCTTCCTTCTTCCCTCCCTCCTTCCCTTCCTCACTCTCATGTTTTCTTTCTTTCTTCTTTCTTCTTTCTTTCTTTCTTCTTTCTTTCTTTCTTCTTTCTTTCTTTTTTTCTTTCTTCTTTCCTTCTTTCTTTTCCTTTCTTTCTTTCTTTCTATCTTTCTTTCTTTCTTCACTTTTCTTTTTCTCTTCTACTATTATCTTCTCCATTTTTGCATTTTTATTACTGTGAATAAATTAAAGGCAGCACTTTTTAAATATAGGAGCTATGATCAATTTCTTTAATATCAGTTTATCATCTTTGATAATTTTATTTGTAAAAAAACTTTCCAAAGTTTCTTAGGAATGAAGTGATGTTCTATACAAAGAATTAGATGATAAGCGTTTTTTTTTTTTTTTTTTTTTTACTGAAATTATGAGAACAATTGTGCTTTTCTCTGTGTGCTAAGTGGATAATACTTGGGGAAGAGTCGTCAACAAACATTATCTGATGGCAAGGTATTGTTCAAGACATCAGCCATTTTATACTATTTTTCTAATGCAAAAATGTCAGTGAGTCAAATTAAAGTAATGTTTCTCTGTTCCCCTTTTACTTCTCAGATGTAGAAAGCTACATCGGTGGTTCTCAAAGGCAAGACGAAAAATATTCTCCTCAGCAAATTCTCAGATATATTGTACATTTCCATTGTAAACACACACAGGTCTTTACTTTTTCATTCTTCTATGGGCTCATAAATGGCACAGAGCTCTTTCCTAGCATGTCCTCACTTTGAGCAGTGGCTGCTTTGAATAATAAACAGCTCCATACTGACACTCAATTGAGAAGTAACTGTCTTCACTCTTTCTCTCTCTCTTTCTCTGTCTCTGTCTCTATCTGTCTTTGTGGGGACACAGGATTGACAGGGTTTGTCATCCCTGTCTCTTTTATAACAAATGTAAGCAGACTTAGCTTTAATTTTTTCTCCTCTCTTAAGTGAATCAAAAAAAAACAAAACAAAAATCTTTAACTGAAAATAGAAAAGTACATTAGTATTGGGTCAGGCTTGCTGTATATTTAGGGTGGCCATAAGGGAAATGGTGCTAAAAAAATTGAAGCATGCAGAATCGATAGATTTTAGAGAATCAGCACACCTTAATGCTTTCATGTGAAGTCACTGGCTGCCACTGAAAAAAAATTCTCATTAAATGTTCCCTATTCAACTATAACACTGAGGGGCAGTGCAGAAAGAACAAATCATTGAGAAATTAAAAGCATGACATGTTTGTGACTAATGATTAATATTATATTTAGTGGCAAAGCTCAGTTAACAAGGTCCTTTGGAAGAAGTTTTATATAATGTGTCAGGTTACTGAGAAATAGCAAATTGAAAGTTTTGGTGCATTCAAATTTTATTCTCAGTTAAAGTAAAGAATGTGTTATTGATTATTCACCTCTCAGATGTCTAGTCAATGGCTGTTTCTGTAAAGGGCAAAATTTTGTGCTCTTAAAAAATAAGACTGAAATATTTTTCATCATCTTTATGTTGAGAAGTTTTCATTTTTTAATCCCATCTTATAAAACTAGTAATAAAATTAGGGAGCGATCATTTTCTTAATGACTATAGGCTGAAATATAGCAAAACATTTAATTCCCTGTTACAAATTCAATTCTAAACATGCTATTCAGTGACTAGAAGAAAAGTTTTTTCTTTAAAAATCTCAATCATATGCTCTGTAAGGTGGGGATATTATTATCATTTTCATTATTATTGCAGTATTAATATGAACATTAAAATAGGTAAGATTTTTGTGTAAATAATAAGAGAAATCACACTTATGTCCTACATTTGTTGTACAGACAATACACTGATAGAAATAGTATTGCTGGTCTTATATTAATCTTATATATGCATCTAAGCATCAGACTGACTTAATTTGCAGTATTGTTATCAAATACTCTTATGTGTACTTTAAACACTGAAATGCATTTTAATAAAAACAAAATTCTAATTTGACACATTAAGGCAAAGGATACTTGAGAAAAGTGCATTTCAGTCTAATTAATTCAAGTTGGCATGTGAAGCAGATATCACAATTGAATTAGCTTGCAGAGAACAGGAGTAAATTGAAATTTAATTTGTGAAGCTATAGGAAAGTCACCTATGAATTCACATTAATATAAGAATACTGATTGCTGGTTCTCCATGTCAAGCATGGACACTTTAAAATTTCCTACCAAACCTAGGTAAAAATCTGAACAAATCAAAAATAAAAAAAATCTTAAATTCACAATATGTGGAGCACATACAGCAAATCTCTGACTTTGGGGCAGTAGAGCAATTAATGGTTACTGGCATAGAAGTTCAGAAACAATTGACTAGAAGTTCAGGGTAAACTAAACTCATCTGTAATGGCCGAGTTCTGTAGAATGATTTTAAATGAGCATGGGAGACAAAATCTTCAGGGTACCTAATCATAAAACTGTTCCCATAATAATGTGCTATACCTCAAGCTTCACCATGAGTAGGAGACAGGGACAAGGAACCACTTTGAAGTATATTGGAATTCCATGTTCACAAATCCAGAATTTGCTGTCCAAAAAAACAAAGTAGCTAGACCCCAACCTACAGAGGTATTATCAGAGTCCAACTGATTATAAACAAGGAGAACAAACATTTATAGTTTTCCTGCTTCATGAAAAGTATGGGGGAAAAAAGTGGTGGAATGTACCCAGAATTCCTAACTTGGTTTGTGATATGAAAAAAGAGCAAGAAACATACAAAATCTACTCTGTGGACCTTCAAAGACTGAAAGCTAAGCTAGGAAAAAGAATAATGGTAATAGAAACAAGTAATATATGGGAAATATTAACCCAACTCTTTGATCAATTTTATCATTAATGGTGCAAAGACTGTTAAGAAAAGGCAGAGATTGATTTTCTAACAGTCCAGATATCAAGAATCAAATTTTTATGGTTTATAAAATACTACCTTATGTATAACGATACATTTAGATAAAAATCAATTGGATGAAGAAAAGGTTTTAACTGTCTGGGCTCACTTGCCTTAACCCACCCCTGAAAGAATGGGTCTTATGCAGGGTTGTCATGAGAATTAATAAACAAAGTCAGACATAAGAGAGAAAATCATGAAGTTAGGGGGCTTCCAACTTTGTGGTCCTTGAGCCTACCAAAGAAACCTCTCTTTCTGACCACCTAAATCCATAACCAGGATGGGAGGGGGAGGAGGGTTAAGTGACAGACAAAAGGTTCTATCTTAAACTACTTAAGTCTAGGTAGGTCTTTTACATGTCAAGAGGAATGGGTGAAAGAAAAGAGGTAGTTGGGGAAAGTTTTGATTTAAATAAAGCAGGGTGTAATTCAATAATAACAATAAAATGAAAACCAAAAGATTTACCAATATACTCAAGTATAAGCCGAGTCTTTTGGCACAAAACTTGTGCTGAAAAACCCGAACTCAGCTTATACTTGGGTCATACAGGTTATTTGATTCTGTGCGCACACACTGAATCAAATGCTCGTAGTCTCCAGTCTGCTAGAGGGAGCCCCCCAGTGCTTCAGTTCACAAGTCACGACTGTGCTGAAGAGGCCGGCAATATGTATATATGTATATATATATACATGTATATAAATATATTTTTATAATATATAAATATATTTTTATAATATATAAATATATATAAACCAAATATATATATACATATATATATATTTGGTTTTGGGTTTTGGTTCACACCTGACATTGCTCAGGGGCTATTCCTGGCTCAACACTCAGAAATCACTCCTGGCCGGCTCGGGGGACCATATGGGATGCCGGGATTTGAACCACTGTCCTTCTATATGCAAAGCAAATACCCTACCTCCATGCTGTATCTCTGCCCCTACAGCAGTGATGATGATATTTGCCAACTCAGTGATGATGACAATGTCTATGCTGATACCCTCATATTACATACAGCTGAACCTCTGTTTGGACTTATAGATGAAAAGGAGGAAGAATCCAGTTTTGAAGGATTTAACTTGATTACCTGTTAAGCTAAGGGTTTTCTGCACTTTATTTAAAGTTTAAACTTATTGTTGCTTGTTTAAAGTTTTCCTTTAGCAATAAATATTAAAAATATTTAACCTATTGATTCCTCAATTATTGTAATTATTTGGGTATATATTTTTATTTTTGAAATTTACTAGTGGCTGTTGCATTTTCCACCGTGGCTTACAGTCGAGTCACTATGTTTTCCCAGTTTTTAGGGTAAAATATGAGGGTCAGCTTATACTCAGGTCCACTTATACTTGAATATATATGGCATATTCATTCCAGACAAGACAGATATCAATGCTATGAAAGGTATAATGAAAATTTACATAATGATTGATTGTTTATAATGCTAATGAAATATACTATTTAATCTGCATGTGCATAAATATTGTTGAACTATATGAATGAAGAAAAGATAAAGCTGGGGCCAGAGTAATAGTACATGTGACAGACCCTGGTTCTATTCCTGCCATCCCATATGGTCCCCCACGCCTGCCAGGGGTGACTTCTGAGTGCAGAGCTAGGAGTAACCCCTGAGCATTGCTGGATATGAACCCACCTCCAAAAAAGAGAGAAAAAAAGATAAAATTGAAGGGAGAAACATATAAATTCACTGTTAAAATTAGAAATTCTAACTTCTGATTTTGCAAAATGGGCTGATTTTGTATACATAATTCCATTAAGAGCATAGTTAAACTCAACAATACTATTATTAAATAGGACAAATCTGACATGCATTTGTACATTACTTTAACTTAAAGCAAATTAGTATACGTTATGCTCAAACTCACATAGAACTTGTGATAGATGTTGTTTATAATAAACTATTAAAACAAAACAAATTTAAAACATACAATTTCTCAACAAACATTAAAATAGAAATAAATATAAGTAAATTTTTTAAAATTCTTAAAAATACATAGAAATTAAAATAAACTTTTTAAAATAGTTACATGAATAAAGTAATATTTCAAGTTTTAAAAATATCAAAATACACAAATTAAAACAATAAAAACAGCGTTTAAAGAAAAATACATAGAATTGGAAACAGTAAAAAGTCTTAAAATTAAAAATGTATACTTATACCTAAGAAAACTAGTTACAAATATTTAAATTTTATTCAAGTTTAGAAGCAGAAATAAAATAATTATCATAAAATAAAGCAATGTAATTGAAATCAGACTATCAGTAGAGTAAAATCAATGACACCCAAAAATTGAATTGGGAGAAATCAATAAAACTTATCAGCTTCTAGTGACACTAAGAAAAAAGAAAATGACAATTACAGAGATCAGAATCAAAAAAGACATCAAAACTGATCCAGTAGACATTAAAAGATGTAAATATTTCTAAGAACAACTTTGTACTATTTAGATTAGCTGTATCAATTATTTGAATGACACTATTTGCTAAAACTTATGTAAGAAAGACATTTATAGGATTTTAACTATTAAGTTAAATCAATAATTAATAATCTAGACCTCCCAATTCTTATCACAGGCTGTGTTCTTTACACTGACTGTATAGAAAGAGGAGGTACAGTAAATGCACCCCATATACACCTCAACCGGGTCTGTATTGTGAATCTGGGGACAAAAAAAGATGTAAAACATTAAAAGAGAGAAACGTTTTAAGCGTAAAAAAATAATTAATAATCTTTCCAAACAGAAAATACCCCTCCAGTTTATTTCATAGGTAGATTTAACGAATATTGAAGGAGCATATTATAAATATTTT
>PVKC010020324.1:0-18658 GCA_004027635.1 Crocidura indochinensis
CAAAAAAAAAAAAAAAAAAGAAAAAGAAAATTATGCAATTTGCATTGTATTCATCAGCTCCTTAATTTCAATGTTATTACTTTTGCTCTGTGGGATAAGTACCAAAGAGAACTAGCATCTTTATCTATTTTTTCCTCTCACTGCCCCTTTAAACATTAAGTTGTTGAAACAAATATAGGTCCTTTTTTTTTTACTGGTTAAAATCACCAGTTTTTGACCTTGCTTGCCTTGACTATTTCACAGTTTTTGAATTGTTGCTAGATAAGTTAATTAAAAAAATTTTTAGAAAGCTTGAGGTTATCTTCTATTAAAAATTGGCATAATCTTTCTTTTTATAAATTACATTTATGTTTAATACCTATATTATACTAATTTAATAAGCCAGACTTCTTTCCCCTATGCTCTTAGACAGTTTTATCAAACATAAATAATGTTGTTTGTCTACTATGATGAAAGCAACTGAGAAATACTCCAGACAGTAAATTTAATTGATTAAATAAATAGTTTTATGTCATAAAATAATATACTTTATAAATATGCAAATGTACCTATTTTATTTTAATTTAATTTTGTAAATTCATTTTCAGTCATTACTTTCAGCTAGTGTTCTACAGTTTATAGCCTTTTGTCCTATTTCTTATAATCCAACTCATTTCTTTAATATTTTATGAGACATAGTTGGTGACAAAAATCTCTCCAGATTTTATAAATGTTCCAAGTATGCTAAAATATGCATTTTATTTTTAAAATATAATATTTAAATAGAACTATGGTATTCTACATATATTAGTACTTGGTTGGTAATTATTTTGTTAAATATTTGGTAACTTTATTACTTGGTCTACTAATTGAGACATAATTTTTAACTCTCTCTTGCAATTCAAGTGACTTGTTCTATGCCATTGCTTTAAGTATATACAGAATCAAATTAATGTATTAACATGTGTATATATGTGTACATATATTTAATATTTATATAATTTGCGGGATCACATTTTGTGATTCTCAGGGACTGTTCCTGTCTCTCTTGGTCTTGACTCTTTGTTCATGAATGATTAATGTTGGGCTTGAGAAATATGTGCAGTGAAGAGCATTCAAACCTGGCTTGTACTATCTTTCCAGCCCCATATTGATAAATATTTTAACATTGTTCTGATAAATGATCTATTTTATCATTTAATAGTGATCATGTGTGCCTAGTAAAGTCAGATTTGTCTGATTTAATAAAATTTACAAACTTTCTTTAATTAGTATTTGCCAGTTACATATTTTAGCTACATAATGAGTTACTTTTGTTTAGATATATCTTTTAAATAGCACATTGCTCAATTTTATAAAAAATTATTTTTGAGGGGCCAGCGAGGTGGCGCTAGAGGTAAGGTGTGTGCCTTGCAAGCACTAGCCACAGAAGGACCTCAGTTCTATCCCCCTGCGTCCCATATGGTTCCCCCAAGCCAGGGGCGACTTCTGAGAGCTTAGCCAGGAGTAACCCCTGAGCATCAAATGGGTGTGTCCCGAAAAATAAAAAAAATATTATTTTTGAGAATGTAGACACTGTTTAGCTGTTAATTTAGTCCATGAACTTTTATTAATTCACTAACACTTTATTTATACTAATAAACTTGTGACTTTTTTAGCCCCTTTCAGATCAACCATTTTTATCTTCTGAACTACAGAATTCTAAGTTATGCTTCTTAAATAAATTGTTTTGTACAATTTAATTTCAATTTTTTTACTTTAATTCTACTTTACTGTAGACTTTTGTATATTTTAATGCATTTCGGTTTTTTACTGGGGGAGGCACACTTAGTGGCACTCAATTACTGCTGGCTCTGCACTCAGAAATTGCCCCTGACTTAGGGGATAGTACCCCAGGTACGCCCTAGGTCAGCCATGTGAAAGGCAGCCTTTGGAGCAATTTGGTTCCCATTAAGAATAAAGTAATGCTTCTTATATGAAACAATATTCATAAGGAGATAAAGTCAAGAGAATTCTTAATTCTCAAAATTGGGGGATGGTGTGTTAACTTTGGGATTGAACTAAGCCATATGCTTCGAATAGGTGTATCTTTTAAAATAAAATTAACAATAAAAATAATAGGGGCTGGTGAGGTGGTGCTAGAGGTAAGGTCTCTGCCTTGCAAGTCCTAGCCAAGGAAGGACCACGGTTCTATCCCCTGTCATCCCATATGGTACCCCCAAGGCAGGGGCAATTTCTGAGCATTTAGCCAGGAGTAACCCTTGAGCATCAAATGGTGTGGCCCAAAAAAACCCCAAAAAACAATAAAAATAATAAAGTAAAAGTGCCTTGGACTTTTACTGTTTTTCCCAGTCAATTTAAACTGAATTGTCCAGGCAAAGTTAAATGTGTGAATATATGAGATATGTTGGTGTTTTTGAGAGCAGTATTTATACTCAAAGTAATGACTTTTAAAGTTGTTCAGAAAATTCTATCATCATACATAAGACAGTTTCTTAGCTATCCTTGAAATGGTTGCTTCACAGAGATCAAAGTGGCATTGGGATCTAGATATTTTTCTTAATAATCTCCATAGTTTAAACTTGGCTCTGTGAGGTCCCTTAGACTTTAACATTAACAGTATCACAAGACTGTCTATATCTAGCACTTTTCTAAGATAATATATATTGTGTGTAATATATTTCTATATTAAAATGTGTATATAAAATATTACAAATTACATCTATACATATATATATATAAATTGACGTTTTTTAGAATTAGGCAGGTTGATATAGGAGGATCTCCCCTACCAATAGTTTTGAGGATGTAATAGAAGTTCAAGGACATAATAAAAGTCAAAAACTAGAATTTAAATAAGTTGTTTTTGTCACTAGCCCTAAGACTTCCAGGACACACCTTGTGAATATCTGAACCAAGGTCTGATAAAAGAGTCTTCAGTAGGAACAAATACCAGGTAAAGAAGGTTTAAGAAGATCAACTAATCTCAACTCTTCCCCTCAGCAATGGACTCTTCCCTAAGTAGAAAGTCCCATGTGTACAGGTTGGGGAAACCCTATATAATTATAATTAAAAAAGGAGTGTGTGTCCCATAGGTTCATGCACATGGTGCCTGAATGCACTTATAACCAGCCTCTCTCCTCTAGAGGTTAGTGCTTTCTGACTTTACTGCTGTGTTGTGTACCAGGCAAGTTTTCATATTTGGAGAAGCTTACCCACTTTCTTGAGTCTGTTATTCTCTTTTTTTTCTTTTTTTTTTTTTGGTTTTTGGGCCACACCCTGTGAGCTCAGGGGTTACTACTGGCAGGCACGGGGGACCATATGGGAACCGGGGGATCGAACCGTGGTCCGTCCAAGGCTAGCGCCGTAAGGCAGGCACCTTACCTGCAGCGCCACCGCCCGGCCCCCTGTTATTCTCTTTCTTATCCTCTCCTTCCCATTCCTCAGTATCTTCAAATAAAACTTACTTTTACTTCACTGTGAGGTATACAAGAATTAACAGCCCCACATTATAGGAGTTAGCCTTGAACAAAGACAACTCCTGACTAGAAGTCAAAATTAAAAGTGCCCAAAGTTAGTGTGAAAGTTAAGGTGAACATGATGTATATATGTCAAAAGTCTGTCAACAGATGACAAAAAAAAAAAAAAGAGTTAACATCAGACAGACACTTCCTAGATGGAGTAAATGAAGATTACAGAAAAACATTCCAGGAACAATTACCTTAGAAATGGGCTTTCCCAGAAGACTAATAGCCTTTATGTGTATGAGAATAGGGAAGAAAAACTCATAAATTGGATAAGTGTCAAAAAGCTTGCCAGATATGAGGGTACTCTAACATTTTTTTCTTTCCTGTAATCCCACCACATATCAATGAGGTAGGAATGTGGCTTAGTCTACCCTTGTATCTATGTGAAAGTATAAAATGTGTGCTAAAAGACTGCATACTTTTGCTCTTTGGCCCTTTTGTCTCTTTGGCCCAGGGGTCCTTAGTGCTGAGCTCTCTATAAACTTCGTTATTTAACTATCTCTGGGGCCTCTGTGTCTTTATGCTCCTAGCCTAATATATCCATTTCCTCTTGAATTTCTTTTCCATGAGGGAAGGTGACAGTCCTGAAAGGCCTGCGTAAGTTCTGGGACTAACTTAACTGTCCTTGCCAGAATATAGCCCATAGTCCTAGATCTTTCAGCATTCAGGGGATGATAACCTAAGGTGGAGAGAGTAAGCAGAAGATTCCCTTCTTAAGACTGCTGCGTCTCTCCTTCTAACTTTATATAAGTCACCTAGGCACCTCACAAGCATCACTTTTAAGAAAATACTCTTATGCTGAGTGAAATAAGTCAGAGGGAGAGAGATAGATGCATACTAGTCTCACTCATCTATGGGTTTTAAGAAAAAATAAGACATTCTTGCAATAATTCTCAGAGACAAAAGAGATGAGGGCTGGAAGTTCCAGCCCACTACATGAAGCTCACCACAAAGAGTGATGAGTGCAGTTAGAGAAATAGCTACATTGAGAACTATCCTAACAATGTGAATGAATGAGGGAAGTTGAAAGCCTGTCTAGAGTACAGGCAGGGTGTTCTTTACATGACTGAAATTCAACTACAATCATATTTGTAATCACAGTGTTCAAATAAAGATATTAACAAAAAGAACATACTCAAAAGTTGTTCATTTGTTTCCATGCAATTATATATTTAAAAATAACATAAATAATAAAAGAAAATATATTTTATATTTCTGCTAATTGTAAACCTTACTACTTCAGCTTTGTGCCTTTTTTGTTGTTGTTGTTTTGTTTCTGTTTTTGTTTTTTGACCACACCTGGTGGTGCCTACGGGTTACTTCTGGCTGTCTACTCAGAAATCGCTCCTGGCAGACACAGGAGATCATATGGATTTCCAGGATTCAAACTACCATTGGTCCTAGGACAGCTGCTTGGCAAGCACCCTACTGCTATCTCTCCCGCTATCTCTCCAGTCTCTGGTCCTGTACTTTTTAAAAAGGTTACAAAAGGAAGTTTTATTTTTATTTCATCACAGTAGTATTTCTCTAAATACACTTGAATTATTTATTTTGTTCATTTAAACCACTATAGAAAATATCAACAAATTTATAAATAACATTCTGAATGCAAATGTCTTATTTTGTGACTATTTTAATATCAACATAAAAAGAAAGATGTTGCCATCTTTTCAGCTTTGCAAAGCAAAATATTGGATGTCAAATGTAGTTTCAAAAGAAGTTTCTTATATGACATGACTGAACAATTGCACATTGTTAGAACAAATGTATAACTTTTATAATGATTGCCTCAAAGAACTCTATTTTCCTAGGGCTGTCTAAATTTTGATAATTATGAGTTATGCTTGATAGACACAGATAAGACTGTCATGTTTGGAAGAAAGAGTAAGCAACACAGAAAAATTGCTTAACTGGGAAGACTGCTGAGTCATACTTCATCCTAAAGGAGAAAGGTCAGAGTAGCCACAGGGACTGTGAACAAGATTGAAAATAGATGAGTATATATATAGGTTTTAGAAGAAAGCAGAAGAGAGCATAGGGACTGTTGCAAAGAAGCATGTTTGAACATCATAATTTTTAAATAACTGAAGGAAGTTTGAATAAATGATGAGGGGTGTGGTTCATAAAAGGAAGTATCCAAAAAGTTGGATTTAGTAGAAAGCATGTCAGATATGAGGTTGAACACTTATTTTTGTGATACCACATCTCAATGATATAACTTTGGAAAGATCACTTGACTCATTTGTATTCATCTTCTACTTGGCACTTAACTCCATCACAGCCTATGCACTTCTTGCTGTGAATCACTTATGCTTTTGAATTCTTCATTCGAAGCATTTCAAGACTTTTTCTACATTTATCAATGTTTGCATTTCCTAAGGCCTAAAAGAGAGAAACATGCCAAATAGTTGATCAATCATCATTGAAATAAAATGTGAAAATTTTAACTGAGACTACATTGTGTCCTTTTTAGATGACTGTACACTTGTAGACTATTTGTATTAAAAAAATCTGATAACTGAATTTAACAAAAGAAGAAAGATTCTATCAAAATATCACTCGTATTCATAGATTCAAGTTGTAAAGGATTGAACATTGTGGAGATTTTTGTTTTGTAAATAAAGTTAGGAGTTGACATTCATTCTAAACATTAAAATGGCTATGTTTTGTTTGGACTATTTAGGCATTATATTCACATATTCCTAAATATGTTAGGTTATTCAACTTGCTACGTTATCATTTATATCATTTGAGGATAGAACATTTCTATGAAAATAAAAAGCTTGTCACTTCCAGGGCTGTTCCTTTTCTTTGTTATTTTGCAGGACAGATATTTTCCACTGACTGACATGACATTGTGTCACTACTCAGAATTGAAAATGTATTTATTATATAAATTTGATTAATAATTCCCAACTGAGGGCTTCTGGTTTACATTTTATTAGGCACCCTCAGGGCCGGGCGGTGGCCCTGGAGATAAGGTGCCTGCGCTAACCTAGGACGGACCGTGGTTCGATCCCCTGGTTCCCCATATGGTCCCCTGTGCCTACCAGGAGCGATTTCTGAGCGAATAGCCAGGAGTAACCCCTGAGCGTCACCGGGTGTGGCCCAAAAACCAAAAAAAAAAAAATATATTAGGCACCCTACAGAATAGGTAGCTAAATGAGGGGAAGTAAAATAAGACAGAGGCCTAAGCTGACCAGGAAAATTGTAGAAAATTCCTACTACTTTAGATGACAGAGAAAATAATATATATAATGAATCCTAAATATAATTATTTTGCCATAGAGTGTATCTCTTAAACCTATACATTGCCTATTGAGATGGCACTGACACATATAAGATGAATGGCAAGATATTAGTCATCACTTGAAATGGCATCAAATAGTGAGGCATAATGGCATCTTTCCTTTAAGAAAGTGTTCTCCAATAATTAAGTATTTTATCAGGGCACACTGCTTCATTTGTTGAGCATTCCCATTTATTATTCCTTCCATTTATTAGTTTTCCATTTCACTCTTGAAACAGATTGTGCCTAGGACTGACTATAGTAGATTTTTCCATAGAAATCAGACATGATTAGTTAATTATTAACATTGTCCCCCACCCTTTGAACCCCAAAAGCGATGCTCTTTTTTGCTTCTTCCGCCTCCAAAAATGAGTTCCCTTGTATTTATAAAGACATATGTCCTAATGTCTGTGCTTTTATTGATTAGAATACTGGACAGTAGTAGTTAAAATCACCACAAAGCAGGAGTGATATGTCTGGCTGCTTAGAATTAACAACCAGAAATAGTGAGTGCTCTTTCCCTTCCCACCTATATCATAAAGGGCAGCAAAAGGAATCCCAGAAAGCCTACTGTCACTGATGTATTAGAGGCAGTCAGAATTTCCAACATGAGTTGACTGTTGATACTTAGGTTTAAGGATTGCCTTAACTACTTTTGGGTTTACACTGCATCCTGAGGAAAAACTGAATTTAATTTTCTCTGTAAGAGGAATTGATCTTAGGAAAGTTGCTATTTGTGATGATATCACAGATTATACATGCAAGTGTATGGAATACAACATTTTCTCTTTTCTCAGATGTCCTTTTTCTCATAAGTCTATGCTATAAAATATATCCATTAACTGTGTTTGGAAAGTAAAAAATGTGATCTAGGGGGGCCAGGCGGTGGCGCTGGAGGTAAAGTGCCTGCACTAACCTAGGACGGACCACGGTTCGATCCCCCGATTCCCCATATGGTCCCCCATGCCTGCCAGGAGCGACTTCTAAGCGAATAGCGAGGAGTAACCCCTGAGCGTCACCGGGTGTGGCCCAAAAACCAAAAAAAAAAAAAAAATGTGATGTAGGACTGGAGCGATGGCGCCAGGGGTAAGGTATTTGCCTTGCCCAGGCTAGCCTAGGACAGACCATGGTTCAATCCCCTGGCATCCCATATGGTCCCCCAAGCCATTTCTGAGCACATAGCCAGGAGTAACCTTTGAGTTTCACCGATGTGGCCAAAACACAAACAAACAAAAATTTTATTTTTATGTTATTCTTAAAGGTGTAACCATTAATCCAAGGAGAATTTGAGTTTGTACATAATAGAGATTAGGATACTCGTTTTTTGTTTCTAGATGGAATTTTATGTTTTAATAAGGATTCTTGGGTTGGAAAGCACATGAAGTAAAATTTCATTAATAGTCAGAAATTAAATTAGCTTTTTAAATCTTAAATTTGGAAATGAGTCAGAAAAGAAAGATTGAGAAGCAAAAAGTCTTTAAAAGGACTTCCTTTTAGTGTGTGTGCTATCATATAATAATGAAATACCATACATCTTACTATGACTAGTATGAATAAAAGAGCAGTATTAGAAAAATAGAAAATAATGTTAAGAGTTAAAAAAACAGAGGGGACATTGTGGAGACAAATAAAAATGTGAGGCAGATAATAAAGAAAAAGGGAGGGAGAGCACCAAGGACTGATCACACACTTTTGCATTCAGGAGGCATAGTTTCAATCCCTGATACCACAGGGTTCTTTGAGTTTAGAATTGACAATAGTCCCCAAGCATCACTGGGAATAGCCCCACCCCCCAAAATAGGATAATAGGACAAAATAAATAAATAAATGAATAATAAAGCAATTAAATCAATAAGATAGAAGGTAGACTTTTATGCAGTCACTTAGAGGGATTTAATAACTGAGTAACTAATTTCATTGAAGACTGGTTGGAACTTTCTCCTTACTCTATGTTCATGGATCACTCCTGGCAGGTCTTGAGAGAACCCTAAATTGTTCTGGGGATGAGACATAAACATATATGTATTAATATGCTGAGCAACACTTGGTGTAAACTGCCATCCTTTTGTACATTTTATAATTAAGATATAACTATTAACCTACTCTGGATTCAACAAGGATATAGAGGGTGGTCCTGAGCAGTTGGCAGTTTTTGAGCAGGAAAGTTTGAACTCAGTGACTGGATGGTCTTCAATGGCAAGGAAAGATACAGGTAGGTCTATGTTATAGGCTTAGCTGACTCCTACAGTAGAATGCCCCCAACCTTAATAAGCAGAGGGTGGACTTTGAAAGTGAATTCCACAAAAGGGAATTGTGATGCACCAAGAGAAAGGAATTTTTTTCTACTAGATTATCATTCAAAAGATTTAAAGACAGTTATATTCTCCTATCCCATTTTTCTGTGGCCAGTAGGACCAAATTTCCAAATGAGAACAGAAGAGATAAAATTCCATAGTAGATTTTATGAGCCCTCACATGACTTTCCCAGTAACCTCATTTGTGATAAGGAAACACTTTTTAAGAATACAAATGTGTTTCAGAAATCTGCACAAATACAACCTGAGTTGATGAATATCAGGGAATAATCATAATAATTTTTTCCTATTCCCATCTTGTCTTTTGTTTGGGTGTAGGATTTCCACAGGCATCCCTGGAGGCTGCCCAGAGATTCTTTAGAGACAGGATACCCTTATTATGGTCTTCCTCCCACAACTAGTCAGATAATTAATAGTCAGATTTTATTTTCCCCAATGTGCTTTCAGTTGCTCTGTGTATTTTCTTCTAAGGCAGACCTGGCAGGCTAGATAGTATTATACTAAGGCTGCAAAAGGCTATGCCAGCTAGATACATGGCTTTTTTTTTTATGAATGTAAATAGGAAGGCAACTGGGAACTCTAGTAACAGGCATGCAATATCTGACTCAGGTCATAGATATCATCTCTCCTTAAAGGCTGAGTAAAAGTGTTCCCTTCCTGTGAAGAAGGGGGAAAAACACAGATGTGAAAGTGATAAGAGGAGGAAATGATGAGATTCATAGGACCAGTCAAGACTTTTTTTTTTTTTTTTGGTTTTTGGGCCACACCCAGTGACACTCAGGGGTTACTCCTGGTTATGCGCTCAGAAGTCGCCCCTGGCCTGGGGGGCCATATGTGGCACCAGGGGATCGAATCGCGGTCCGTCCAAGGCTAGCGCAGTAAGTAAGGCAGGCACCTTACCTCCAGCGCAACCGGCCGACCCCTCCAGTCAAGCCTTTTTACCTTATTTGATCCTCCTGCATTTATCCTTCTCCTGCAAATAAGCATCCCAAGGCAATTAAATTGCTAAGAGCTTCAGTGTCATCACATATATTTGGTCTTTGTCAGAGGAAATTAGTACCGAGACAACAGTCAACTGTCTCTCCTTTGAGGTAACTGGGGAAAACTACTTCTTAAATATTTAGACTCCTTCCCACTAATTGATGTTGAGAGGAAAGCTTGTCCATGGTCTTTGTTTTTTGAAAATGCCAAGTCCTTTGGACTCCAGCAGTATTAACTATGAAGTCAAAGTTTTTGCTTTCACTGGAGGTGGAAATACAAATGAATACTTTAAAGTGCTGACATTTTTCTCCTTTTGAGGGATACATTTTAAGAGACCTATTTCAAATAAGGCTATATTTTCCTCAAATCACTAAAACAAAAGGGAAACCAAAACAAGCCACCTGCTACCAAGAGGGGACAATTTTCCCCTCAGCTGAGGCACTATTTGCAGTCCAGGAGTGATTTTTATAGCCAAGATCTAAATGGCTGGAAATGAGAGTGTTGATGGAAATGTAGACTGACTTTTCACTGTATTGCTGCTTGTGTGTGCTGCAAAGATAAAAATGTACTCCTACCTCCACACAACTCCCTAAACTCTTTATTGATGTGCTGGCCTCTTGCACTAAAACTGCTTGCTCTGAAGCAGCCAAGGGCTTATGATTAAGGAATAAATGTTCTGGGTCAGAAATCATGACCTTAGGTTTGATTTCAGACCATTCATCAGAGAGGAACCCAGCCTGTCCTACTTGTATACTTTTTGGTTTTGAATCACAACAATGCTTCCAGAATGAATGATACTCGGGTCTTACTCCTGACTCAGCTCTCCTGGTAGGGATTGGGGGGCATTATGGCAGACTGAAGACAGAACCCAGGTCAGCCACATACAAGACAAGAACCTTACCTGTTATATTTTTTTCCTCCATTCCCAACCCCCACCACTTTTGTTTCCTTTGTTTTGGGGTCACACGCAGACCAGTGGTGCTTGGGGCTTACTATTTTTGTACTCAGAAATCATTCCTGGTGGGGACTATATATGGGATGCCAGGGACTAACTCCAGTCAGCCACATTCGAGGCAAGCACCCTACCTACTCCCTTAACCCCTAACACTTTGAAATGACACATAGTTCTTTTTAGCAGTGAAACGTTTAAATGCCCCCTCTTCTTCCTATTGTCCAACTGGGGATATAGCAAGACTTTTCAATGACTTTTAAATCCCTACATCCTTTTCGCAAAACGACTTGATGTGTTGGGCTGAAGAAGGCCCACCCATATTTGGTCCCTAGCAACCTATATAGTCCCCTGAACCTGCCAGGAGTAATTTCTGAGCACAGAACCAGAAGTAATGTTCCTGCCACATGTGGCCCACAAAACAACCAAATAACAACAACAACAACAACAACATCAACAAAAAGAATGTGGAAAATGACAACATTCTATAGCCCTCACAAAAATGAAAAAAATTTTTTTCCTTTCACAGTATCAATGATGAGAGCTGCTCAGTATTAATAAGTATTGTGGCCCCAGATTCAGAAATTCTGTGTATTAGTCAACTATTTGATTGTTACCAATTAAGTAGAATATCCATTTGAAGGACATTCTATTGAGTGACATAATTTTCACCTCTTTGCTTTGAAATCAAGGTCATTCCTATGGGAATCTCATCAAAATTTGAGACTTTTATCATTACTTTAAATCATTGGTTGTTCTCAAATTTTAGTCCACACATTTGTCACTTTGCATTCCCTGAAGCCCCTGTTCCAAATAAAGCATATGTTCCAATCTATTAAGTTTTTTGCACATCCGAGCCACCAAAAAGAGGTCAAATAATGTAGTTTGGCACATTTTCCATTTTGTCACTTACTATCAATGATTTTGCAGAAAAAAAAATAAGAAGTTGACAACTGCCCTTGAGAATATGAGAATATGGAGATGTCTGCCTGGCAGTTTTTTTCCCCCTCTCTCTTAGCCTCACAAATCAGGCAGTGTCTGTATTCGATGAAATGTAAAGTTTAGTTGGATGACTTTTTATAAACTTCGTTTTTAACACATTTTCTCCTCTTGTATTTCTATAATATACACAAAATGTCAGGCTTCTCAAAAGAACTTTTCAGGTCATTTTCCTGCCATTATAGTCAAATCAGCAGCAAATGCACTTCATGGTTTAAATGCAGTGACAGAAGTACTCTGACAGCAGAAATATGTACTGGATAGTAACTTCTACAAAAGCCTTAAGGTTTTCACATAAGTAGAGCTTATGGATTTGGAAATCACTTAAAAATATCATCTCTGTGTAAATATGGACAAAGAACATTATTAGCTCTGTACTATCAAGTACCCTTGACCTAGTGACATTATTGATTTTCCCACCATTATATTTGTATGTATTGGTCCAAGAGGAGAGAAGTACAGTAGATGCTTCCTTATACAATTAATTTTGGTCTGTGCTATGTGAACAACTTTGAAGAACCTCTTGAATAAATAACTGGGATTGCATGGATGTAGCAGCATATAGAAAGCCCACCATTTTTTTCCACCTAGTGCCAGGAAACACAGTTTTTTAAAATACTTTTAAATATGCTGATATGAAGAATTGCATATAAATTTGATTTATATTAAAATAATATTAAGTGATTGGGGAGATAGTACAGCAGATAAGGTGTTTCTGACCTAGATTGAATCTCCAGCACTGCATAAGTTT
Source organism: Crocidura indochinensis (assembly GCA_004027635.1). NCBI lineage: Eukaryota > Metazoa > Chordata > Mammalia > Eulipotyphla > Soricidae > Crocidura > Crocidura indochinensis. The sequence continues at coordinate 12,791 of PVKC010020324.1, forward strand.
CACTGAACACTACCAGGATTCATTCCTGAGCACAGAACCAAGAATAAACACTGAGCACTAATAAGTATAGCACCACCAAATCAAATATATATATATATATAAATGTATGTATATATACACACATATATATACACATATTACATGAGAGTTATTTGTATGCAAAACTTGAAAATTTTTTTCTTTTTTCTTATTGTTAGTGAAACATCAATTAGAGACTCTTATTTTATTCTCACAATATGGAAGAATTTAATCTTTAAAATTAACTTAGCAAACCATAAATACTATAAAAGTTTTCTGTGGCGTTTATAGAATTATTGGTTCTGCTGTTTAAGATTATTGTATAAGAATGAATAGATATTTTAGTTAGATGGGTCTACTAGAACAGATTTTCATGGTATAAAAATTAATTATTCATAATCTAGAAAACTGCATGTCTAAATGTTCTAGTACTGTTACATTCTGGTGGTCTTTTTTATTACTATGTTCTGGCTCTCTTGTTACAGCTTGTTATGTGCTCTCACATAATAAAAGAGAGAATTCTAGATACTGACAAGGGACAATTCTAAAGATCTGTCTCCAAATTCTATTACATTATAGATTAAGATTGTAACAAAAAATTGGTGGGTCTGAGGATGACTCAGTGGTAGAGTTACAAATTTCAAGCCATAGGTTTGTAGGTTTTAGTCCAAGACCAACCCCACATGCTGAATATTCCTAGACGGCAATAAAATATATGAATTCAACTGGCACCACAATTAAATCCGAGACACCAGGGAGCAACCATGTGTGTGACTCTCAGTTATTAAACTGACAACAAAAGTGAAGAATAGAATAAGTAAAAAATATATATAAATTTGTTGGTGGGCACAACATACAGGTCATGACGATGAGTATAAAGACTTGTGAGAGTCTTTTTTGAGAGTCTAGACTATGATCAGGGTTATGAAAACTTAATTTTCTCAGCCTCAGCTTCATTGATCTTGGCATTTGCTGCTTTTAACTCCCATCATGTAATATACAATATAGAATTAGTGATCGCCTATTTCATGCCCATTTCATCTCCAGGAATAAATGAAGATTAATTACTGCAAGAATTTTGTGCTCCTTGAATCAAAGCAACACATCAACAAGGATGCATTTCCTACTATGCAATTTCCTTATGATAATTAATGTGTTTGGGTATATTTAATAGTAGTCTTTGAATTATAATGAAGCCCTTCTTCCAGTACAAAGAACTTAATAAGTACCCGTGGAATTTTATTATTCATGGCAGTCAAAATACGGGACCAACAATGTAGCTTTGATTTTTTTTGTTTCACTTTCCCCTGTGTCCTTTCTTTCTTTCTTTCTTTCTTTCTTTCTTTCTTTCTTTCTTTCTTTCTTTCTTTCTTTCTTTCTTTCTTTCTTTCTTTCTTTCTTTCTTTCTTTCTTTCTTTCTTTCTTTCTTTCTTTCTTTCTTTCTTCTTTCTCATTTTGTATAATTGTAAAAATAAGGAAATGTTTAGAGAATAATATAACAAGCCATCTGTATCAGTTCTTATTGCTTTGCAACATATGAGCTCTGAATTAAGATGCTCAAAGTAACAGGCATTTATTAATTTTCAGAAATGTAGGGATGTTGTGAAAATTCTGCTAATCTTATCTGGGTTTGCACATGAAAACAGCCAGCTGGGAGATCAGTAGGGACAGAATCTGGCGGGTCTGTGATGGTCACAGCTGGGTTGACTCAGCTGTACTCTACATGGCCTTTTCTCCTATTTTAAACTTCCTCGGAGTTCTTTTGATGATGGCAGAAATCCAAAAGAAAGACGTGGAATTGTGCAAGATCTTTCAGTATATAGTTTCTGAACTGACACAGTTAGAAATATTGTTTTCGCTTGACCAAAACAAGTCACAAACTTAGTCCAATTCTAAGAGTAGAGAAATCAAGTTTCCCTCTCTCTTGAAGGGAAGAACTATGTCTGGGTATTTTAAAAGGTATGTCTGAGGGATGACTGGAGAGATAGTATAGTGATTATTGTGCTTGCCTTACATGGCTGACCTAGGTTCAATTCTTGGAATTCCATACATTTTCCTGAGCACCCCCAGCAATGGTTTCTATGCACAAAGTCAAGAGTAAGCTCTGTATAATAATACCCACTGTGTGACTACTCCCCAAAAGCAAGACAAAACAAAATAAAAATACAAATTACTATAACAAACACACCAAATCTTCATCACCTAATATTGTACCTGTCCCTTCTCTGTTGGCCTGTATGATGCAATGGTGAACTAAGACTAAACCCTACTTTTGGAAAAAGGGTTTTCTTCACATGAATGGTTCTTTGCTATTAATTCAATTACTCTAATTTATGCATTATTCCAGATTGCCAGACAAATATGCAATAATATTGAATATTTTGTTTTTGTTTTGTTATTTTTGTTTTTGAGCCATTTTACAGTTTTTCTAAAGGCTTACTCCTACTTCCATGCTTAGTGATCATTGCTAAGTGGCCTTAGAGGATCTTATACCATGACTGGGATTAAACCTGATTCTGCAGCATGCAAGACAAATGTCCCCAACTCCTATATTATCTCTCTTTTTTTTATTTTTATTATCTTTATTTAGACACTGTGATTACAAATATGATTATAGTTGTATGATTACAGTCATGTAAAGTACACCCCCCTTCACCAGTGCAACATTACCACCACCAATTTCCCAGATCTCCCTCCTCCCCACCCACCCCACCTGTACTCAGGACAGGCTTTCCACTTCGCTCATTCATTCATATTATTATGAGAGTTTTCAGTGTAGTCATCTCTCCCACTGCAATCTCCCACTGCTTCATGTCATGAGCTGCACATACCAGTCCTCATCTCTCTTGTCTCTGAGATACTGTTAAAAATGTCTTTCATTTTTCTCAAGATCCATAGATGAGTGAGACCATTCTGCATCTTTCTCTCTCCCTCTGACTTACTTGACTCAGCATAATGGATTCCATGTACATCCATGTATAGGAAAATTTCATGACTTCATCTCTCCTGACGGCTGCATAGTATTCCATTGTGTATATACACCACAGTTTCTTTAACCACTCATCTGTTGAAGGGCATCTTGGTTGTTTCCAGAGTCTGGCTATTGTAAATAGCGCTGCAATGAATATAGGTGTAAGGAAGGGATTTTTGTATTGTATTTTTGTTTTCCTCTGGTATATTCCTAGGAGTGGTATAGCTGGATCGAATGAGAGCTCAATTTTCAGTTTGTGAAGGAATCTCCATATCGCTTTCCATAAAGATTGTACTAGACATTCCCACTAGCAGTGAAAAAGAGTTCCTTTCTCTCCACATCCCCGCCAGCACTGCGTGTTTTCCTTTTTTGTGATGTGTGCTAATCACAGTGGCATGAGGTGGTACCTCATAGTAGTTTTGATTTGTATATCCCTGAGGATTAGTGATGCTGAGCATCTTTTCATGTGCCTTTTGGCCATTTGCCTTTCTTCTTTTATAAAGTGCCTGTTCATTTCTTCTCCCCATTTTTTGATGGGGTTAGAGGTTTTTTTTTCTTGTATAATTCTGTCAGTACCATGTAGATTTTGGATATTAGTCCTTTATCTGATGACTATTGAGTGAATAATTTCTCCCACTCAGTGGGTGGCCTTTGTATTCTGGGCACTACTTCCTTTGAGATGCAGAAACTTCTCAACTTAATATATTCCCATCTGTTTATCTCTGCTTCCACTTGTTTGGAGAGTGCTGTCTCCTCCTTAAAGATGCTTTTAGTCTCAATGTCATGGAGTGTTTCACCTACATGTTGTTCTATATACCTTATAGTTTCATATCAGATATCAAGGTCTTTAATCCATTTGGATTTTACCTTTGTACATCATGTTATCTGGGGTTCTGAGTTCACTTTTTTGCAAGTGGCTAATCAGTTGTGCCAACACCACTTGTTGAATAGACTTTCCTTGCTCCATTTAGGATTTCTTACTCTTTTATCAAAAACTAGGTGGTTATATGTCTGAGGAACATTCTCTGAGTACTCAAGCCTATTCCACTGATCTGAGGGTCTGTCTTTATTCCAATACCATGCTGTTTTGATAACTATTGCTTTGTAATACAGTTTAAAATTGGGGAAAGTGATGCCTCCCATATTCCTTTTCCCAAGGAGTGCTTTAGCTATTCGAGGTTTTTTATTGTTCCAAATGAATTTCAGAAGTGTTTGATCCACATATTTGAAGAATGTCAAGCGTATCTTTAGAGGAATCACGTTAAATTTGTGCAATGCTTTTGGAAGTATTGCCATTTTAATGATGTTGATTCTGCCAATCCATGAGCAGGGTACGTGTTTCCATTTCCATGTGTCCTCTCTTATTTCTTAGAGCTGTGTTTTATAGTTTTCTTTGTATAGATCCTTCACATTTTTAGTCAAGTTGATTCCAAGATATTTGAGTTTGTGTGGCACTAATGTGAATGTGATTGTTCTCTTAATGTGTATTTCTTTCCTTTCATTATTAGTGTATAAAAAGGCCATTGATTTTTGTGTGTTAATTTTGTAGCCTGCCACCTTCCTATATGAATCTATTATTTCTAGAAGCTTTTTGGTAGAGTCTTTAGGGTTTTCTAAGTACAGTATCATGTCACCTGCAAACAGTGAGAGCTTGACTTCTTTTCCTATCTGGATTCCCTTGATATCTTTTTCTTGCCTAATCACTATAGCAAGTACTTCCAGTACTATGTTGAATAGGAGTGATGAGAGAGGACAGCCTTGTCTGGTACCAGAATTTAGAGGGAAGGCTTTTAGTTTTTCTCCATGGAGGATAATATTTGCCATTGGCTTGTGGTAGATGGCCTTAACTATATTGAGAAAGGTTCCTTTTATTGCTATCTTGCTGAGAGTTTTGATCAAGAATGGATGTTGAATTTTATCAAATGCTTTTTCTGCGTCTATTGATATGACCATGTGATTTTTATTTTTCTTGTTGTTGATGTTGTGTATGATGTTGATAGATTTATGGATGTTAAACCATCCTTGTATTCCTGGGATGAAACCTACTTGATAAGTTAATGATCTTCTTGATGAGGCACTGGATTCTGTTCACCAGGATTTTGTTGAGGATCTTTGTATCTGTGTTCATCAGGGATATTGATCGTTAATTTTCTTTTATGGCAACATCTCTATCTGGTTTTGGTATTAAGGTGATGTTAGCTTCATAAAAGCTATTTGGAAGTGTTCCTGTTTTCTCAATTTCATAAAAAAGCTTGGCCAGGATTGGTCGTAGTTCCTTTCGAAAGGTTTGAAAGAATTCATTCGTGAATCCATCAGGGCCTGGACTTTTGTTTTTGGGCAAATTTTTGATTACGGTTTTAATTTCCTCAATAGTGATGGGGGTGTTTAGATATGCTACATCTTCTTTATTCTACCGTGGAATGTTATATGAGTTCAGAAATTCATCCATTTCATCCAGGTTCTCATTTAGTGGCATAGAGTTTCTCAAAGTATTCTCTGAATATCATTTGAATCTCTGCAGTATCTGTAGTGATCTCCCCCTTTTCATTTCTAATACGTGTTATCAGGTTTCTCTCTCTCTCTCTTTTTTTTTTTTGCCAATAGTCTATCAATCTTGTTTATTTTTTCAAAGAACCAACTTCTGCTTTCGTTGATCTTTCGGATTGTTTTTTGGGTCTCCATTTCATTGATTTCTGCTCTCAGCTTTGTTATTTCCTTCTGCCTCCCTATTTTTGGTTTCTTTTGTTGATCATTTTCTAATTCTATAAGCTGCGTCATTAAGCTATTCATGTATGCTCTTTCTTCCTCCCTGATTGTGCTTGCAAAGCTATAAATTTTCCTCTCAGTACTGCTTTTGCTGTATCCCATAGGTTCTGATA
>PVKC010020325.1:0-18670 GCA_004027635.1 Crocidura indochinensis
TGAATATGGGTGTAAGGAAGGGATTTTCGTATTGTATTTTTGTGTTCCTAGGGTATATTCCTAGGAGTGGTATAGCTGGATCGTATGGGAGCTCGATTTCCATTTTCTGGAGGAATCTCCATATGGCTTTCCATAAAGGTTGAACTACACGGCATTCCCACTAGCAGTGGATAAAAGTTCCTTTCTCTCCACATCCCTGCCAATACTGTTTGTTCTCATTCTTTGTGATGTGTGCCATTCTCTGCGGTGTGAGGTGGTACCTCATAGTTGTTTTGATTTGCATCTCCCTGATGATTAGTGATGTGGAGCATTTTTTCATGTGTCTGTTGGCCATTCGTATTTCTTCTTTGTCAAAGTTTCTGTCCATTTCTTCTCCCCATTTTTTGATGGGATTAGATGTTTTTTCCTTGTAAAGTTCTGTCAGTGCCTTGTATATTTTGGAGATTAGCCCCTTATCTGATGGGTATTGGGTGAATAGTTTCTCCCACTCAGTGGGAGGGTCTTGTATTCCGGTCGCTATTTCCTTGAGGTGCAGAAGCTTCTCATCTTAATATATTCCCATCTGTTAATCTCTGCTTTCACCTGCTTGGAAAGTGCATTTTCCCCCTTGAATATGCCTGTAAAGATATTATTATATAATATATATTATATTATTAGTAGTAAAAAAGAAAAAAGAAAAAAATTGATGTTTTTAAGTCTTTTATTTGTTTGTTTTTGGGCCACAACTGGTGATGCTCAGGGGTTATTCCTGGCTATGTGCTCTGAAATTGCTTCTGGCTTGGGGACTATATGGGAAACCAGGAACCGAAAGGAGTTCAGTCCTGGATCAGCCTTGTGAAAGGCAAATGTCTTATGGCTGCACTATTCTCTAAGGCCCTTAACACATTTTTGAATGAAGTAAGCTCATGACTTTCCTTATCATTCATTATTTTTAGATTATAGAAAATTTTAGATTTTTAGATAGGATGTGAGAGAGATTTTTGTGTATTATATTTGTAGTCAGATACTTTGCTGTGTTTGACTTATTATTTCTAGAAAATTTTAGAGGAATCTTTCGGGTTGTTTACATATAATCTGAAAAGAATGATAACTTGGCTTCTTTTGTAATTTGGTTCCCCTTGATTATATTTTTTTGCTTGTGTTTTCTTGCTAAGTCTTTTAACACTATAGTCAATAAAGTGGAGATAGTGGATATCCTTTCCTATGTTTGATCTCAGAGGGAATGATTTTAGTCTTTTACCATACAGAATTATACTGGCTATAGGTTTGCTATAGATGACCATTTCTCTTTCTCTCTTTCTCTCTTCCTCTCTTCCTCTCTTTCTTTCTCTCTTTCTCTCTTTCTTTCCTTCCTTTCTTCCTTCCTTCCTTTTTCCTTCCTTCCTTCCTTCCTTCCTTCCTTCCTTCCTTCCTTCCTTCCTTCCTTCCTTCCTTCCTTCCTTCCTTCCTTCCTTCCTTCCTTCCTTCCTTTCTTTCTTTCTTTCTTTCTTTCTTTCTTTCTTTCTTTCTTTCTTTCTTTCTTTCTTTCTTTCTTTCTTTCTTTCTTTCTTTCTCTTTCTTCCTTCCTTTTTTTTGGCGTGGAAGGCAACCACACCTGGTTACACTCAGGGGTTACTCCTGACTCTTCATTCAGGAATCAATCCTGCCAGGTTCAGGGAACTGGATGTAGGCAATCAAACCCAGGTGGGCCATGAACAAGGCAAATGCCCTACCCACTGTGCTATCACTCTGGTCCCATATAGATAGCCATTTCTATTTTGAACTAAGTTCCTTCCATATTTCCTTGAGGGTTTTTTGGTCATAATTTAATGTTGGATCTTGTCAAAAACATTCTCTACATGAATTTATATCATATTCTAAATTTTATATTTCCTTTTACGATTTGATGTATTACATTAATTGATTTGCATATGTTGAACTATTCTTGCATTCCTGTATTAAATTCCACTTTTTTCTGGCATACAATCTTTTGATATATTATTGGACTCCATCACTTTTTAAAATTATTTTTGCTTTAATATTCATCAGAAAATTGGTCAGAAATGTCCTTGTTTTAGTCTGATCTCTGTGTATTAGTCATCTTTGTGTATTAGTCTACTATTGGCTTCATAGACACTGTAAATTATTATTTGTAAAATAACAATAAAATTCTGACCTAATTACAAATCCTCATGTATCCTAATTTATTTAAGTTAATCATTTTAAGTTACGAAGACTCATATCTTTAATTGTTCTAACCAGTAACCTTTCTGTCAAACATTCGTTAATCTGTTTATGTAAATGTAGTAATGCACTATAGATATCAAGACATTTTCTACAAGGCATAAATCAAGTCAAGAAGATTTTTGAAATGTAAATAACATTATCCTGTCAAATGTCAGTGGTTCTTAAACCTGGTAATGTTTTTTTAACTAATTATAAATGATTGAAAAACAATGTCCTGGAACCAATAAATTTTATTTTATCTGGGTATAATAGAACCATTCGATAGTCTCCTTCCAATGAAGTTTCCAATCATCCATTTTCTTTGGAGTGATTTTGAGGGTGGGGTGTGAGCCACTCTGGGTAGTGCTCAAAGCTTACTCCTGGCCTTGTGCTCAGGGTTCAATCCTGGTAAAGCTCAGTGAATCGTATGTGATTGTAGAGATTAAATTTGGGTCATCCACATGCGAGATAAACACCTTAATCCCTATACTATCTCTCTGGCCCATCCATTCATCCTTTAAATGGTTTTCTAACACTTTACCATTCTGCAAGTGAGCTGTGAGAGGAAAATAGTTTCTTTTTTTTTTTTTTTGTGGTTTTTGGGTTACACCCCGCAGTACTCAGGGGTTACTCCTGACTCCATACTCAGAAATTGCTCCTGGGTGGCACGGGGGACCATATGGGGCACCGGGATTCGAACCGATGACCTTTTGCATGAAAGGCAAACGCCTTACCTCCATGCTATCTCCCGGGCCCCAACAGTTTCTTTTTAAATGGATTCAGTCTATTGTGTGACTGAGAGTTTGTCATTCTGTGAAGTAGGAGCCAGTTAAGTATTCTGAACACTTCAGGAAAAGGATAGTTCTTTTTATTTTAATTTCATCAGTACCCTAGATGCCTAAGTAAATCTGAATAAACTTACAACCCAGGGGTTTGTCATAATTACACTGTAAAGGAGACATTTTCTCCAAAAAGGTCATAGAGGCTATAGAGAAAGTGAGTAAGGGCAGCACAGTTCCTAAGAAGCTCCAATTCATAAAGCAGGAGGAAGTATAAATGAAGAATTATTCTTTTGTGGAAAATTCTGAAAAGGTTGACCTCAGTGGAATGAGTGAACATTTGCATAATGCTTCATTTACTGAGAGCAACTTCGGGGTTGGTAGCCATTACTTGAGACTAGGCAATATTACTGGGAAGATAAATGGGATCTTGGTTTCATTATTGCAAATAGAGGGGAATCCTGCAAAGGTCACTGTAAAGTTGATCAAGGAAAAGATGTTTACTCATTGGAATAGATGATTTGTCTTTCAGACTGACAGGGTAAAATGAAGTCAGTTGGACATCACTAAATATTAAGCTTCTTGTTAAGCAGCATAATTACCACAAAGCATGATATGTGTGCAGACTGTCTACCAGGAAGGTCTATTTCTTTTTCATTTAGGACGTTTGGACCAAGGATGTTTCCCCAGTTGATGATCAGGAAGGAATGAGGTTGGGGTATAGAATATAGTTGGGGTTTATAAAATAGTTGGCGTTTAGGTGGGGCACTGGGGAGAAACTCAGTGGTGTTTATGAGTGCCTTGGAGCAAGGCAGTCTAACCAGAACTGTACAAGGGAGCAGGGACAGCCCGGGTCAAGCCCAATTAGGAATGGCTCCAATTAGGATGGCTCCCCTCTTTGTGCTGTCCCTCCCCATCTCTGGTGTGGTGGTGTCTCTGAAGCTTTCAGCTGCAGGGTGAATCCCTGGAACAAATGGTCTTCAGAACCCCCTAGAATGCAGGCAGTTAGAGAACAGCGTCACAGAGGGCACCAAACAATATGAATGAGATGATAAAAACTGTCTGACATATAACATTAGATAAGCAACATGGTATAAAATGTGTTAGCCAGCAAAGAGTTATTTGCCTCTTGTTATTACAGATCATGAATGACCAAAACAGGAGTGAAATTTAAAAGGTTTAATTTTTGTTTCAAAATCCTGGGTCTAGTTCTCTGTGTGAGTATCATATTGATAAATTGGTTTATTTAGTTCCTAAAAGGAGCATTAACAGAGCTACAGGGAATTAAATGAAATCAAGAAGGGGTCTGAACCCAAGCAGTAAAATAACTACCAATGAACAATTAGCAACAAACAAGAGTTCAAACTCACAAGGATGTAAATCACTTCCTATTGAGGGAATATTTCTTACTGTTGATATTTCCTGCTGTGTTTCCCTTATCTGGCTTAGAAATAAAATGATGGATATTGGTGTCAGCTCTAAACCATATTTATGGGTGGTGTTTTAGACTTGTGAATGTGAGAGAAAAAACTAAATGGATAAAATCCACATTTTTTACATTTTAATGGAGAGAGCATGTTGATTATGTTAAGTTACCATATCCATATGAAGGAGCAGGAAAGGACCCACTGCCAACCATCCTAAAGCAGTTGAGATGACTGAAGATTTATCTAGTCAGATGTCCAAATCTAGGCATATGGCAGGAAACTGCTTATATAAGAGGATCAGTCACAAATCACTGTGATACTCAGAGACACTGGAAGGGCATTCACAAACACTGAGATCAACGAAATATAATTATTATCAAAGGACTACAGCCTCTGAATAAATGTTATAAATTTAAATTAATCTAACAACAAACTCTTGTCACCATCAAAGTTCAGATTATTGTTAGGTCACTTTCTTTATTAAAAAAATCTTTTTTTCTAAGTAACTTGTGGCGTTTCACTCCACATTCTGAAGCAGTGAAATTGATAGGTGAAATAATTGAATATGAAATCTAGGGTAAGATTTTGGGTTCATTTTTTGGAATGATAAAAGAGCACAATAGCACTATTATTAAAAGGGGAGAGAGAGAGAAAGGCAGAGCCTCAAACTAATCTCAACACTGATATTCTGATAAAAGTATTTTAAGGGAAATTAGTTCTCTATCACTGGCAATTTCAAGATGAACGCTCTTAAAATTGATCTCATTTCAAAGAAAGCGCAAACTTAGAAGTTACACAAGCCCCAGCAAAAGTGATTCCTGAGAAAAGATCCAGTAGCAAGTCCTCAGAGCTACTTTGGGTCTGATTCCCAAACCAAAATAACAACACTGACAATAAGAGACAAAGCTTGCTTTATTGTATTTATATAGACTATATAAAAGTTATTTTAATCAGGTAGTAGGTCACGTTAGGGTTCAGGTTTATGATATTGATGTGCAAAGTTACTGCACACCACTTCCATCAACCTGCCATGAATGATCCTTTACCCCTGTTCCTATGTCATCACTAGTATGACTTTTATTCTTTCTTCTCATTACTTTCTTCTCTTTACTCATCCTTGGATTATTTCTTTACATTGACTCTTCCAAGCAAAATTATTTTTAAAAGATGTTTATTACTTTGGAGACAAGAGTTATATAGTACTCAGCAGTCAATACCTATAAAATCTGGAAAATAAAAGAAAACCAATACATTATTCTGTTTTAATCAATGAATGAAGGTTCATGTGAGCATGTAGAGATAGTTCCATTGACTGTCATTTGTTTTAGTTATATCCATTTACAACAATCTAAAGAGAATCAATAATTACTAAATAAATGGAAAATATAATCAACAACAGAAAATAAAAATGATGCCCATGTTCATAGTCATAACTGTAACACATGAACATTCCAAGGTTACTTACTGGTTTTCATAACTAAATGTACAAAGAAAATTGACTAGTTACTCATATATACGGGAAACATAGATAAAAAAAGAAGAGAGAAGACAGATTTTAAAATAGAATCAGCGAGTTATTTTTGTACTCCCTTTCTTATTTGTAATGGCCAATCTATTGGAGACTAAAAAGGAAATTAATTTCTTCCAATATGGCTTCTCTTTTCTAGTTCAGTGCTCTGTGTTTTCTTAGCCTCATCCCTTTATATAGACATTTCAATTTCCTAAAATCAAAGCCTAGGAAAAGCCTTTGACTATGACAGCATAGACATTATAGCATTTTCTCTTGCAGAGTATAAAAACCTGGCTTGCTTTTTCTCAACATATTGACGACAAAGAAAAGCCACTTATTGTTTTTCTATTCTGACTTGGTTCCAGAACTTTCTGTCCTACACAAATAACACCTACCTTGATTTAATTTTATTCCTGTTCTATAATTTAGAGATAAGAACATTTACTTCATGGAATCCATTTATATCGTTTGACCTACTCCCATAGCGAAAATTTAAGAGCAACAAAAATCATATTTAAATCTACAGATATGACTTTATAACATTCTCATAAGAGACAGAAAACTCTAAATAAGTTTTCCAAAGTGATAGCCTGAGACAAAATAAAGAAATAAAACACTTCAAGGGAAACAAGCAGTTTAGTTACGACTTTTAGCTCTCCAGTGTCTTTTCAAGATCAATGACTTTATAAAAGTTCTCAATGTTGCATTCATATTGAACACTTATTAAAAAATTGAAGCAAAACAACAATGATATATCTTACACCACTGAGAATGGCACATATAAGAAAGTCTAGAACCTGCCATGGTTTATTTTTTAAATTGCTTTTGGGGCCACACCTGGTGACGCTCAGGGGTTACTCCTAGTATGTGCTCAGAAATCACTCTTGGCTTGGGGGACTATATGGGACATCAGACATCGAAATCCGGTCCATTCTTGGTTAGCCTCATGCAAGGCAAATGCCTTACCACTTGCGCCACCGCTCCAGCCCAAAGAACCTGCCAGTTTTTGTGGGATTGTGATAAGGAAGGAATTAATATCCACTATTTGTAAGAATAGCATCTGACTCAGCCACCTATGAAGTAAATATGGAGCTCTCTTCAGAATCTACCTCCCATAAAACTCAGTAATACCATTGCTTGGCATTTGCCCCTCAAACACAGAAAATTAATTCAAAATTATATTTCACACCTATATTAATTGTATCACTTACTATAATGAAGAAGATATGAAAACAATAAAATTCCCAACTCCTGGTGAATGGTTCAAGAAGTGTGGTAAATATACAAAGTGGACTACTATGCAACTCTGAAAAGGAAAATGCAGTTTGCAGCAACATGGATAAAACTAGAGGATATCATTATTAGTGAAGTCAGTCAGGAGAAAAGGAAAATATACAGAATAATCTCTCTTATGTGGAATTTAGATAAACAGCAAGGTAGCAACAGAAGTTCAGAGACAGCACAATGGAAGAATTGATTCATACAATTGAATCAGTGGGGGTCTTAAAGAGAGGTGCAGTGGGGTCCTTGAGGGAGAGAAGTGGATTCACTGGTAATGAGCTGGGATTGATGTTGAAATTATTTTCAAATGAAACCATAAATAAAAAGCATTATAAATTACAGGACCTGTATCAATTTTTTTTTTAAAAAAGAACAATGATTGACCTTCATTGCTTTGTTCACCATTAATGGGTTTAACACTTGGGTGTCTTTTCCACTTTGGTTTTATTGGTCAGCATAGCTCACTCTTTACTGTCTGGTGGATTTAACAGACTACAAACTTTCACAACTTCCCTGAGAAGAAATTTGAATGTTGTGATAAGACAAAACAGAATTGAAAATGCAAAGAGCAAATGCCTTGTTGTGATGTTGCTCTCTTCTTGCCTTGGTATTCTCACTTCTCATTTTGTTATACAAAAAATACTGACAGTTTAGTTATAACCATCAGTGACGATTCTGGCTCCAAATCGTCTCATCAATGTCTGTCATTAATGGTTGTTTGATCTTCTGAAGGTTGTTCTGTCATTTTAAACACAATTCTCAAGTGCCCATCTTGTCATTGCTATTCTATATGAAGTTTAGCAATAGCTTTAGCTGGCAAAAACTATATGTGTATGAATCTTCCTTTATTTGAAAATATCTTCAAAATGTATTTAATACATTTAACCTATCACTCATTGTATGCTCACCGATTTTTGTGCTCACATATTGTGGGCTCTTTACAATTCCATTAGTCTAAAGTTGTGCAAAACTATATAACAAAAAGATGAGACACTTTGTAATAGTTTGAGAGCTCATATAATGTGTTTAATACTGTGCTAAAAAGATCATAATGTCCTAATTTAAAATTCAAAGTACAATTTTTTCTTAGAGTTAAAAGCTATAAATGAAACCATGAAAGCCAGGAGCTTTCTGAATAGACATTCAAATAGAAACTGCATTAAATAAGGAAGGGATTTTGAAGAACTTACAGAACTTTCCTTAAACCCAATTCTTAAAAATTATGTTCCATTTCATAAGTAGTTTCCAATGTAAACCTTCTCTGCATGTTACAACTTGAAAATGTTCTTACTAGGTTCTATGCCTCTTTGGAAATTCCTTTTCCTCTCTTACCTTGACATAATTTCACAGGAAATGAATTGCATCTGTCTCCCATAAATGGCTTCTAATGTATAATCAAATCTCACAAGGAATAGGAGATTTTAATTAACAAATATTCTTAAGCATTTATCTCCAGCCAATTTCCATTTTGAATGCTAGTCTTAAATGTTTAATAGAACATAATCTATTTTGAATATCTATGTGTAATAAGATAAAACTCTAATATACCAAACAAAACTCATCTTTTCTAATAAAATTTCTCTTTAAAAAATTTCCACATCTCACACATATCCTACCATCTTTCTAGAGTCTGTGTTCTGTATATTTAATATATTTATGTACAATGATAGAGACATAAATTTATTTTCATACCACTTTTCTCAAAATATTGTCTCAATGACCCCAAACACCACCTACCTACATATACATACATAGTACAGTCACTACTATGCAGAGTGACAAGTGATAATGCTAAAATCTCAAATAGTTGCTTAAATTAATATGGTCTCCCAAGCACGGCCAGGAGTGATCCTTGAACACAGAACCAGGAATAAGCCCCGAGGACTGTTGGGTGTGATCACCCCAATCCAAATAAAGTGAAATAATATTTTTAAATTTATGAAGTTTAAAAATGAATCTTTGTGCCTTTTATTTTTGGCATTTTCTATTTAATCTGTAGGACATATTGAGTGAATACTACAGAAAATAATGTAAGTGCTAAAATCTATAAAATGATAAAATCCATAGAATGGTCCATCTGAAAGTTACTGTAAAGATTAATTGTGCCAATCTTTTTATATGAAATGTGTTAAACTGAGGTCCAAAGCAGAAGAGCAATTGCTTAAAGTCATAAAGTAAATGAATTTCTGGTTTCACACACTGATGCCTAAGTAGGTGTAGATGCTAATTTTTAGCAACTGCCAAAGATAACAATTAAATGTACAACAGCTCACAGCTCACATAAAGTGCATATTTATTTTTGACACTCATATTATTATATTCTGTAATTTGTTGTTAATTTATCACTTTCAATTTTGTGCAACTAAAATATTGGTTATAGTATCAACATCAGTAACAACTATAATACTCCGCAATATTATATATTTTTATATTCTTAAAAGTTGAAACTTATCATTAATTCTTACATTCTTTCAAGTCGAACCCTTATCAGAGGTGTGTCTTATTTACACCATTTAAATAAATTAGAAAATTCTAGAATATCCAATTAAAAAACACTTTCTTAGAATTCATGTCATTCTTGTTTGAATCATCCCACTGCTGTTATCATTTTCTGGGATACAAGATAAAGCAATGTCTTTAGAACACAGTATCCTCTTCCCTAAAATGAAGATCAAATAACTACCTCAGGTGTTTTGAACCATATGCAATTGGTTTATATGTACATCAATAGTTGCTTAATATGTCAAGCTGGTACTTCATTTGAACAAAGCACCATGTCTGGCATCTACAATAATCTCCATAGGCAGTGGTCATTACAATATTTTCAAAGAATGAGAAAAAAGACATTGGTCTATAAAAGGCATGCATAAAATATATCTATTTTTAAAATAATCCTCATCACTCTAGTAAATAATAAATGATCATTTATAATCACTTGTGAAAGTTTATCTGGATTATGAAATTACATAAAGTTGAGTTTTGGACGGGTTGATTTTGGTTTTGCAACACTAGAAATTAGACAGAGGATTTCACACATGCAAGGTCCAAGTGTGACATTGGATTACATTGGATAGCCCTCCAGGCTCCCAAGCTAATTTCCATTCTGTGGTCACATCGGATTGTGCTCAGAGCTTACTCCTGGCTCTTTCCAGGGGACCATATATGGTGCTGAAGATGTAACATGGTCAGTTGTGTGTAATCAAGTGACTTTCTAGCTCTCCTATCTTTCCAACCCTCAAGTTGATGATTTTGAAGTCATTTTTACGTATTGCTAATGAAGATAGTACTTTCTTTTCTAACATTTTTTATACACAAGGCAAGAATTTCCACACACTTCAACATGGAAATATAAGACAGAAATCCCAGAAAGTTCAGCAATAGAGCACCTACCTTACAAGCTGGAGACCTTTAGTTCAATTATCTCACTGACCCTAACGTCCAAATATGATCCTAGGGTCTTTGTTATTTCTGGTGGTACAATTAAATTTTATAATTCTGGCACACTACAATCAAATATTGGTCAGCACTACAACTAAAGTGTGCTAACCAAACAAGCATTTTAATTCAAGTAACACAACCAAGCATGCAATTCCCAAAAAACACTGAAGGGAAAATGTGAGCAGGGCAAACAATTAATTGTATGTAGTCCTGAGTTATCATGAGCAAAAAATTAAAAAATATAAAATATATAATAAATACAAATTAGAGAGAGGAAACATAGTGAAGAAATAAAGATATTTGGATTCCAGAGCTTTGATTAAAACAGAGAGTATAACTAGAATTTTCTGGAAGTGACATTTAGAAACATTTCGTTGTCTTCAGTACTTTTTGGTGGGGAGGATTTTGGTTCAAACCTGGTGATGCTCAGGGTTTACTCCAGGCTATGCTCCTAGAAATCGTTCCTGGCATGGGGGACCATATGGGACACAGGAGGATCAAACTGCAGTCAGCCCTGGATCAGCAGCCTGCAAGGCAAATGCCCTACCATCACTCTGGTCCATGTCTTCAGTAAATTTCAGATCAAGTTGCTGAATTAGAATATCTGTGGCACAAAAGACTTATTTCTAAAATAGTCCATTAATTTAGGTAGTGAATGTTGGTTGTCACAGAAAGAAATGAATCTTTGAAATAGATAAATCAATTTTTCTTGATCTTCTATATTTGTATTCAAAATTTGATTGCAACTCTCAGAATATAAAAATGGCATGTCAACATCTGCATAATTCAACCCTTCTAATATACTTCGAAACAGATTAGAAAAATATTCATTCATTTATTGCATGAATCTATTTACTTTTCTCTTTTTGAGAAAGATGCCTTGTGCAAAAAACATAGTTACCAAAGAGAAATTATATTTAAATTCTTAAACTAATAAGATAAAACTATTTTCACTCTCCTAAAAAGTTTAAAATGTAACATCTAGATCTGAAGCATCAAGAAAGTGGATGTGTCTAGAGGGTATTCAAGGATTAGTAATGCTGTTGAACAAAATGAGCCTTAGTTTTCCTGCCAACCCAGGAGATAGTAAATTCCTTAGAAAACCTTGACCTTAATCTTAGCAACATAAATAAATCTTTTATATTATTTCCACTTAAAATTTTGCATTAAATTTTTACCTCATGCCATTTTCAAAGCAACCTGAACCTCTGGACAATGTCAAAGTAGGGAATATATTATACAAATATGCTTAGAGTGAAAATGACCTTTTCTAGAAAAATTTTTGGAATGTGCCACTTCCCTGTAATCTTTGGGTGTAACCATAATGTCAAACTCCTGTGACAGTTTAAAGCATTACCATTTATCCTGGGATTCACAGATGCATTTCTGGGGATTATTACATAACTAGAACTGTTATGAATGTTTCTTTTCTGGGGCAATGGTGCATAGGATTCATATGATTTTTAAAGTATTTTATGACAAAAAGCAGTTACTAATCTATAACACGTCTTCTAAAATAAGCCAACTATCAGACAAAATATTTTCAGATCAGGTTGCTTAAGTACTCCATCAGAAATGTTAAGGTTCTGGGGCCGGAGAGATAGCATGGAGGTAAGGCGTTCGCCTTTCATGCAGAAGGACGGTGGTTCGAATCCCGGATCCCATATATTCCCCTGTGCCTTCCGGGGGAGATTTCTGAGCATAGAGCCAGGAATAAAACCTGAGCGCTGCTGGGTGTGACCCAAAAATAAACAAACAAAACAAAAATGTTAAGGTTCTTTCTTTGGAATCAAAGATACAGGACTCAACAGTGAATCCAGAAGACAAGTTCTGGTGTTTAGAATTTTGGTCTGTGGGATCTGGGAGATAGCATGGAGGTAAGGCGTTTGCCTTTCATGCAAAAGGTCATCCGTTCGAATCCCGGTGCTCCATATGGTCCCCCGTGCTAGCCAGGAGCAATTTCTGAGCATGGAGCCAGGAGTAAGCCCTGAGCACTGCCGGGTGTGACCCAAAAACCAAAAAAAAAAAAAAAAATAGAATTTTGATCTGGCCAAAGACCAGAAATGATTGTTGGTTCCCGTTTACTCCTTGACTGGTTATTGATGGATCCTCAAAGAGCTCCCAGAATGAGAAATTGATTCCCATTCCCTATCCCCTTGGAGGGGGAAGAGATCTTGGTAATATTTATCCGCAGCAATTAATCCACACAGACAGGAGGGTAAAAGGGTAGGTCGGGTGCAGAGTACTTTGTCAGCCGACTACCAGCTCCAAAAACCTAGATCCAGCTAATAATCTGTTCCAAAAGACCCGGAGCACCTCGCTCCCAAACTATTTATTAGGCTTTCAATAGTGCCCCCACCTGGAGGGCAATAGGTGGGACAACAGACAGAGAAAATAATCTTATGAAAATGCTTTTATATAAAACAAGAACAAATTTTTAAAGGAGATCCCTGAGGTCCGTACAAGTGTTCATCTATAGACTAAAAGGATAGTGATAGAATTGGCATGACTTCACCTGCTTTTTTCAAAGGCAAAGACTTTAGGAAAGTATCAGATTGAAAAATGGACAGTAAAAGCAGGGAAACTCACAAATAAATAAATCTATCCTGAAGACCTATGTAGTTGGGATATATGAGTTCCCTGAGTTTATTCTATACAGCTATAGCAATACAAGTAGCATGTGATTTTAATAAGTAGATCCGGATAGATCAATGGGTCAAAACTAAATTTCCTTGATAAACTTTCAGAAATATGGACCTAAGAGTTGGGTTAATAAAATAAAACAAAGTCTCTTCAACAAACGATGCTAGGAAAATGGAAAACTTGTAAAAATTGGCTATCTCTCTCATACACAAAAGTTACAGATACACAAAATTAATTCTAAATACCATAAAGATCCATATATTCTATCAGCAACCATAAAATACATTGAGAAAACATAGGCAGAACTCTTCAGGGCTTTCAAAGGTGGCTTCACTGAGCTGTTTCTATTGGAAAAGATAACAAAAACAAAAATAAACAAGAGAAATTATAGAAAGTTACACTATTTTATATGGCAAAGAAATTGGCATAGTGTAAAAAAATAATAAATAATTAGAATAATATTTGCACATAGTGTGCTTCAAAAATACCTAACCTGAAATATAAAAACACTCAAAAACCTTAGCAACTAAAAAATAACAATCCCATCAAAAATAGAAGAGATGAAAAGACATAACAACAAACAAGATATATGGATGGCTATTTAGCATATCAATATATATTCATTATAGCTTGGTATCATGGAAACCAATCTAAATGACAATGGTACCAGTGAGGATGGCATATATCAAATAAAGCTAGAACCAGATGTTGCCAACAACCCTCACTCATCGTTGGTTGGCATTTCATCTGGTCCAGCCACTATGAAAATAATACCAATATTTCTCAATAAAGTAAGAATGAAGCTCCTATTTGAGCAGGACAATAGAACTCTCAGGGAATGGCTGCAAACAAATGTGGAACAGTAGATGCATGGATGAAGAAATTGTGACATAGGTATATGAATTAATATTAAGAAGCAGCATGCACAATAAAGGCATGCAGGTCTAAGCAACTTGATTGGAAGTGGACATTATGTTGAGAAAAAAATAGCCAGAAACAGGACAGTGGTACATAAAGAAATAAATAAAAATATATAAAGTATCAATTTATGACAAGCTTTGGACTCCAGAATACAGATCTGAGAGTACTAGATTCGGGGAGGGGATGAAGTGAATCATTATACTGAATGGAAGTGATACAAAACATAGATGGAAGATCAAGAACACAAGGGTGGTGGCTAAGGAAGGTAACCATATGCACCAAAGCATAGCTGTCAATCAACAAAGATAGTCTTGAAAGTGAGAAATGTTGGATCAGAGGTGATAAAGGTGCAGAGGTCATGGGCAATTTTGTGGTGGTTGGTGTGCAGTAAACAACAATAATAAAATAATGGACAGCCTTAGAAGTATAGCATAACAAGGCATTAGTGATAAAATACACATTTTATACATATTTCACACTAAAGAACAAAGTGTATTATCCATATATGCATTTCAGATATACTTCAAGACAAAGCCTTGCAAAGAATTAAACCAAAATGATAATATAATCATTTCTAATGCATAGACTTATTTATAATGATGCTAATCACTTATTAAATGCCCAAGCAATGGCTTTCAATTACTAGTTTGCTGACTGATCTACACCTGTGAAACAGTTTTAAATGACTGTTTTAAAGAACTAATGTCACAACATGGTATTGCAAGTCACCTGTGATTACTAATAGAAAGCATGATGGTGCACTGATTACATTGTTAATTGATTCATTAAACACTTAGGTACCACAGTTATAAGCTCTAGAAAAATTCATGAAAAATTAATAAATGTCTGCATATTATGGTGATGAATATTGAATTGAAACAGGAATTGGTTTCTTTGGAGCCTGTTTAATGAAGATCATCACTATGTCTTGAGGAAGCTGCGATACATTTCACTTCACAGTGCAGTTTTTAAATCCTATGCTTTTGGTTTGGGTTTTTGAGCCACACTTGGTGACACTAGGGTTACTCATTGCTCTGCACTCAGAAATTACTACTGGCAGGCTTTGGGGACTGTAAGCAATGCTCACAACAAAATCCCAGTGGGCTGAGTGCAGGCCTTACCTGCTGTGATATCACTATGCTCCCATACATGTTTTTAAAGGGTTGAATTTTGGGTAACTTATATTTAACTATCATTAAATATAACCTATTTTGAGATTACATAAAAATCCTTTATCTACAAGTCTATTTAGACCTGGTCTACATACTCAAAGAATATAGTAACCCAGACACCTACCCTCTCAGCTTGGAAAACTGTTCTCAGGAATTGTAACTTCTGAGTCAATATCAATTTATGTATTTTAAATTAATATATATCCTTTAACTATTATCAAATTTTTACAAATCATTAAAAAATGTTTAAGATGCCTCCCTCCCACCTTCCCATCCCCTGCCTATATATGAGACAGGCATTCTACTACAGTTACTTTTTTTTTAAATTTAGTAAGCTGTTTTTTTTTTTAAAGGATGTGTTCAAAAATACAGTAGTAACAATGTGAGAGTGGCGATCGCTGTTGTTTGCATAGGCCCACAAAATATGGTGAAAACAGAAAAAAAAGCCTTGGCCTAAATACTAGGAGACCTCACCCCTGAAGTTTTCCAGCATAAAACCAACTCTGGGCTCCAGGCATACAAAGCTGCCCAATCCCTGAGTCATTCTTCGTGGTCCAGGTGAAACTTTTTTCACACATTAGCTGTTGTTGGTGTCAGGTTCCTGTAGTTAAAGATTCTGGTTTCTGTGCATTTCCTTCATCGAAGTCAGGTTGATGTTGTGGGGGGGGGGATTGTTAGTGGGAAGGTTGCACTAGTGAAGGGGGGTGTTCTTTTTATGACTTAAACTCAACTACAATCATGTTTGTAATCATGGTGCTTAAATACAAAATTTAGATTAAAAAGTCTAAAAAATTGTTATCATAACACAATCTACATAAGCTAAACACAGAGGGGGACCATTTATACTAGCAGTCTGGGGAATAAAAGAGGGGTATGGAAAGCATGCTAGGAACAGGGGTAGAGGGAGGACAACATTGGTGGTGAAAATGTCCCTGTTTCAAATGTCACTATGTGCCTAAAATATTACTGTGAAAGATTTGTAATCCACTTTGGTCAAAATAAAAATTATTATTAAAAATAAAATATATCCCTTATACCAAAAATTGTTATAATATATGGTAACCTTGGTGATCGACATCATATAATAATGAGAAAATTAGAAATAGGAATGTAATTATGTGATTTAAAAATAGTGGATTTATGATTGCATGATCAAATTTAATTATTTTTCTAATTAGAAATAATATAATGTTTTATATAGAAAATTCTAGAAATTAAGAACTTAGATGCTCTTAAACTCATCTTACAGTGCTCATAAAATCTAATCTGCATAAATTATAATAACCTAAATTATCAAATTGCAACTCAAAATTTAGTGGTGCCCTGTGTGTTCAATAAATTTGACAAGATTTTGCCTCTTAAAAATGTTAAAAATGCAATTTATATCACTAAGTTAATGAATTGAAAAGATGAACGTGGTGTAGTAAATATATCTCCTTGATGGATGGAAAACAAAATAAATCTGGAATCAAAACATATTGCTATATCTTGTTTCTGCTCCACAAGAATAGCTCAAATGACCTCTGCAACTCAGTAAGCATTTGAGGAAGTCAAATCAAACCTGATGGCTGACTGTGGAATTGGCCATCATCCACTGGTTATTTTTCCCAGAGATTTGATCACAGGATATTGTACCTTTTTTATGTCTTTTCTTCATATTTTTCCATTGTTTCTTACTAATATACCTAATGAAATCAAGAATAACTAGGCTATATTTCTCTGAAAATATTTCCTGATAATTATTACAGAAGATTAGGAATAATCTTCCTTCTAAACTCTATCTGATGAAATAATTTCCTCCAATAGGCTATTTAAAATATTTGCTAATTATAAACATTATTCTTAAATGTACTTATGTTCTACTGGCCATATGATCTTACAAAAGATATCTAAATGCTCTGGGCCCAAATTTCATCATCTTTGAAATAGGTATATTAATGCCTATACCTTACAAGAAAGTAAGTACTAAATAAGATTAGACATATAAAACTACTTTTCTAGATGCCTAATATATAATAATAAACTGTCAGTGAGTTATACCTATTATAAATGCTCTTATTAATAATGATAATAATAGTAATAAAGAAAATTTTACAATGGAAGCAGCACTCTTTGAGGATGATTGAATGATTGCCCATGCTTAAAAACAGGAAAGGACAATTTAAAATGTAGATAAAATTCTTTGTTTTTTGTTTGTTTGTTTTTGTTTGTTTTAGGGCCACCCCCAGTGGCAATTAGAGGTTACTCCTGGCTTTGCACTAAGGATAATTCTTTGTGGGCTCGGGAACCATATGGGTTGCCTGGGATCGAACCAGAGTCAGCTGTGTGCAAGGCAAATTCCTTACCCATTGTGCTATTGTTCCAGCCCCAAACTGTAGATAAAATTCTTAATTTCTCAATAGACTTGTGGAATTAAAAGGTGGAAGAGAGGGCTAGAGACATAGCTCAAAGAACTGAGTATATGTTGTAGGCCCTGTTCAAGCTCAGTTACAACAGTCCTCCAAACACAGTACCTGGAGTAGGCATTGAGTACCAATAGATGAGGCTGCAGAACAAATAAAAAAACAATATGGTGGAAGAATGGCAACAGTGTGCCAAAGTAAATCATTTTATTTCCTTCCCTGACAGAGCAAGTGCTCATGGCTTGTCAACTTCTGTGCTTTTAGCACCAACAACCATCGCCCCCACAATTCCTGCCCAATTTCTATTTAAAACACTTAGCACAATAATTTAATTCCTCCAAATCAAAGCATTCACTGGAAAAATTCAAGTTTTCTCATATTCAATTACATTTCAGATAACTATCTTATAATGTCCCTATATTGTTCTAGACAACTATTTCTATTTTGCATGTATAGTTTTGTTTACATAAAGGTGAATAAAGAAGCTCAGACTTACAAAGAGGAAGAGCATTACCTGACCTATTTTATAGAGCAGGAATAAAAGGCATACTCCGTAACATTGTTTTCTCTCTTCTGAAAGTACTCCATTCAGTGAATTCTTTCACAATGAATGAGTTAGGGGAGAATTCACAAATGAGCCGAATATTGAAAATGTACAGGCAACAATCAGTTCTCCTCATATGCATGGTTTGCATCCAAAGATCCAGAGCACTGACATCTATAGTTCACTGAACCAGTGAATGCACAAACATGGGTAGGAGAAAGGTACAATTATAAATTTGGATTTGAACTGGCACAGTTCAAAGCTCTGGTGTTCAAAGGTCAACCATATTAAGACCAAGTATCACTTCTCAGGACACTGAACATTAGTTGCTTATTGAAGCATATCAAG